>PVHP010010087.1:0-48506 GCA_004024765.1 Zapus hudsonius | reverse complement strand
TATAGCAGCTCAATTCATAATAGCCAAGAACTGGAATCAACCCAAATGCCCATCCATGGAGGAATGGACAGCGAAACTGTGGTATATTTATACGATGGAACTCTACTCAGCTGAAAGGAAAAATGACATATCGAAATTTAGAAAAAAATGGTCTGACTTTGAGCAGATCTTACTAAGCGAACACTCAAAAGAACAGAGAATTGAACGCCGCATACTCTCCCTTATATGCAGTCCTTAACCAGGATTATTGTTTTCTTTATGCAGACTAGTAGAAAGAAGTGGGAGCTTATGAATAAGGGGTAAGGGAAGGGGGAGGGGAACGGCTAAAGCAGAAGGCCAATCCAAATTAGGTTCAAAAACATAAAATCCTCACGAGCATACTGTAACCTAAAGAGTAAATAGTGGGCGTCAACTGGCAAGAGGGGTCATGAGTAGCAGGGGAGAATGTTTAAGTCTGTGAATAATTGAGTAGTCTGAAAGCCCCGGGTCCCAGTCACAGGTCCCTTCCCTCACTGAGCTGTTGACCAAAGTGACCCATGAGGTTCCAAAAACAAGACAGAATTCTGTCAAGGCTCTTGAACGCCCTCCCCAGGCCTGAGACAAAATCCTGTTGCTGAAGAAACCACAGAATGCCATGGATCTTCATCGAGAGTCCCAGCAAGGTCTGGAATGGTAACCAACCCTCAGATGGCAGTTAGTGAAGGGCTGGAGGGCACTGTACAAGCTGCCAGGGGAAGCTGATTGGCGATAACTGGAGTAAACAGACCATTGGCATGAAACATAGTCTGCGGCCATGAATAGGCTGGATACAGTTCCTACTGGGAGAGAACAGCAAACCAAGAAAGGAGCAATTGTGCAATGAAGGAGCCTGGGCCTGGGGGAGACAATCAACAGCTATTAAATTCAGCCAAATATTCCACTCAGTGAGGGGAACCCTTGATTGGAAATGGGGATTTAGGGCAATATGCACCGGATCCCATACACTTGGGCTCCCAAGAAAAGATGCACTATGCAAATGTCTGACAGGAAGGCTACTAAAAATAGAAACTAGGTAATCCAGAATGGTGTATATTTGTTAACCTATACTGTTCTAACTCTCTGATGGAGATTGTATTTGTATCTTTCAGGATATAGTGAGTGAGCTGTGGCCCATATAACCCTACCACCCTACAGCAGGCCAAAAGATGAGATCATGGCAAGAGATGAGCCACCACAGTCATATTGTGGAGGATCCATATGAAACCCTGCAGAGAAGGACGGGATGAACAAGAGACCCATAGCCACAGCCATTCAACCAACTCTGGATAAGCCAAATGTGTTTGTGTTTTTCAGGGTGCAATGAGAGAGCTGTGGCCCATCTAACCCTACCAACCGTAGGCCGATGCATGAGATCCTGGCAAGAGAGGAGCCACCACAGTCATATCGTGGAGGATCCATAGGGAATCCAGCAGACAATGACAGATAAACAAGGGACCTATAACCACAGTTATTCAATCAACACAGGATAGGCCACTGAGACAGAAACCAAGGATTTTCAACACAAGGACCCCTAAGCTCACAATATTAAAGCAGCCTTATTACTCACCCACCACGACTCAGGGAACTGAGCGGAAGAGGGGGCAGAAAGATTGTGAGAGCCGTGGTGGGGGAGACTGTCCGGAGGCATGGCACCCATCAGTAACAACACACTTGGGCCAGGAAGACTGGGCTGAGTACTAAGATATACAGGATCCCTTGCCACAAGGACTAATACAGACAGCCCAAGGAGGAGGATATACAACTGATCAGGGATGGGGAGGGGGGGAATTGGGGAATTCGGGATAACAACACATTGTTTGCCCACTAAATAATGTAACTCATTATGGACAATAAATATATATTTTAAAAAAAGAAATGTGTACACACACACACAAGTCTACTGATTATCCCCACTAAATCCATCCTCTCCCCTCCCTTAGTTCAGATCCTGATCACTTGCTGCCTTCAGGAGCCTAAGTGGTTCATTTTCCTTCCAATCTACCTCCCACCATGCTTCTAGGGGACAGGGTAAGAACAAGGAAAGAAGTACCTACAGTATCTCATCAGGTTATGTCCAAACTACAAAACCTTCAGTTAGGATCAGGGAGTGTAGCTCAGCGGTAGAGCCCTTGCATAGCATGAGCAAGGTCCTGAGTTTGATCCCCAGCACAGCAAAAACAAATAAAACAAAATGCCTTGTCAAGGTCTAGATTCAAAGTGCTGCTCTTTTCCAAATGCAAAACGGTGCTAGACACTGCAGTCTAAAAACAGGAAAAAAAACTCCACAGAGAAGAATTAGACATAAGAAAGCAAGCCTGTGCAAGGCTTAAAGCCACAGGGCTACTGGGCTCTTGAGCTGGCCACCAGCCAGGAGTCCACTGCTTGGGTTAGGGATCCAGAGCTGCGATGTGAGGGAGACTGCTTATGAGAAGAAAGGAAAATGGAGGGGAGGATAGCAACTAACTGCTCATGGGCTCTCACTGTTCATATGGATGTAGAAGCCGAAAGACACACATGCAGCCTTAAGATATGGCATGAAGCCCAGCCCAGCTCTGTGATACCCTAGTTTTACTACAGGTCCTCTTTATAAGGCCTGTACTGGAGCCAGGAGGGAGCTGCATAGAGGGCACTGAAGACCAACATAAAGAAAGGAGAACCCCTCTCAACAGAAGCCCAAAGCTATAGTTCTAAATCACATTTTTATAAATCTAGTATTGAGAAAGACAACCAATAAAACTGATTTCACTCCAAATGAAATGTGTCTATAGGGTCATTGGTAGAATCAATATTCTGTGGCATTTTAAATTTGTCCAATAAAGATTTTTAAATAATAAGTGATTGAGAAATTAATATAAGGCTCACATCTACAATAAGGAAATGAAATTATGAAACAAAACAAAGATGAGAAAAATGGAATGAGAACTGATGGATATGCTAGAATTAATTAAAAATCCTAGCTATAAAACAAAACAAAAATCAACACCCTCTGGGCTGGAAAGATGGCTCAGCGGTTAAGGGATTTGCCTGCAAAACCTGGTGACCTGGGTTTGATTCCCCAGTACCCATTTGTTGTGGTCAGCTTTCTAGTTGCTGCGCAGAAAGAACCCAAGCAAAAGCGGCTTATGGAGGAATGGGTTTATCTGGCTTACGGTCTCGAGGGGAGACTCCATCCTGGCAGGGAAAACAATGGCATGAGCAGAGGGCTGGACATCACCTCTGCCACAGCACTACAAACAGCAGCAGGAAGGTGTGCCAAACACTAGCAAGGGGAAGCTGGCTTATAACCCCATAAGCCCGCCTCCCAACAACACAACTCTAGCAAGGTTGTAATTCCCTAACTGCCATCAGCTGAGGATCAATCATTGAGAACACATTCATTTGTTTGTGGGGGACACCGGGATCAAACCATGACACCATGTAAAGCCAGATGCACACAGGGTCACATGCATTGTTTCTGTGGCTGGAGGCCCTGGAATGCTCATTCACTTAGTCTATCTTTCTCTCTTCTCTCTTCTCTCTTCTGTCTTCTCTCTCTCTTTCTGTCTGTCTCTGTCTCTCTCTTTCTCTGATTGCAAATAAATAAATAAACACAGATATTTAAATTTTTTTTTGTTTTTCAAGATAGGGCCTCATTCTAGCCCTGGCTGACCTGGAATTCATTATGTAGTCTCAGGGTGGTCTCGAACTCATGGTGATCCTCCTGGGTGCTGGGACTAAAAGCATACACCACCATGCCCAGCTTAAAATATTTTTTAAAAGACCCTCAATACCCTAAACAACTAAAAAGAGAGTTCACAGATACAGAAAGGTACTAGTGAATTCTTTCAAAATGCATCAATCTCTCTCATTCTTCCCTGATGATGTGACCATGTGTCTCTGGCTTCCTGCCCCTGCCATGCTTTCCCCTCCATGATGAACTTCCCCTTGAAACTAAAATAAACTCTTTCCTTCCTTAAGCTGCTTCTGGTTGGGTATTTTGTCCCAACAATAAGAAAGTAACTGATACAGCTACCCAAAGAGCACTTTTTTGAGGCAGAATCTCACGTAGCCCAGGCAAGCCTAGAACTCACTCTGTAGCCAAAAATGACCTAGAACTTCTGATTCTCTTGCTTGTACCTCCCGTGATGGGATAACAAACATGGACTACTTGCACTGATTTTTTAAATTCCTCTCCTTTATATTAGAGCATACCTTACCACTCAGTGCTCTCTCTCTCTCTCTCTCTCTCTTTCCCTCTCTCTCATGTGTGCATGTATAGTACATGTGGTATGGAATGTGTATGTGGGGTTCTGTGTGTGTGTGTTATATACATGTGTATACACACATGCACATGTTCTGTGCAAGCATGCACGTACAGAGACCAGAGGAGAACATCAGGTGTCCGCCTCCATTGCTCATCTGTGTATTTTCTTGAGAGAGTCTCCCTCTTTGAACCCAGAGCTGCCATTTTTGCAAGTTCTAGCAATCCTACATGGGTGCTGGGGAACTGAACTCAGACTATCTCAGACCCTCATGCTTGCATGACAAGTCCTCTTAACTGATGAACCACCTCCCCAGCCCAGCTTTTTTAAAAAAAAAAAAACAACACAACAAGCCAGTGTGGTGGCACATGCCTTTAATCCCAGCACAGGGCAAAGGTAGGAGGATCACCATGAGTTCAAGGCCAGCCTGAAACTATAGAGTGAATTTCAGGTCAGCCTGGGCAAGAGGGAGACCCTACCTCAAAAAAACAAACAAAAAAAATTATTTAATGCTACATCATGCCTGACTTTATAGATGATTTTTTATAAAATTGGTAACTATTACTTAAATTAGACAAGCCTAATTAGACAAAACTAATCTAATTTAGTACATACTAAATACATTTGCCAGGAGAATTCTAGAGGGGAAAAATAACCAAATTTATAAAAGAAAAAAAATAGCCAAACAATAAAACCATTTAGATTACTGGCATTAAGTTGCAAAACTTGGAAGGAACTTGTTAGCACTGTCATATCCTCTGTCCCTTGGCTGTGGTTGGCATATGGGTTGAGTGTGTCCATGAAGATTCGTCTGCTGGGGCTTTGGCTTTAGTTGTGCAATGCAGACATGGAACCTTCAAGCAGTAGGCTTAGTGGGAGGACATGCCCTTAGAAGGGATAGTGGGAGCTCAGCATCTCTAGCTCCTGCTTTGAGATGGGATAGCCTCCTCCACGCTTCTGGTCTTACACACCAGCCTTCAGGAGATTCCCACTAGAACCAAGCCAGCTGCTTGTTCCTTTCCCTCACACCTCTGAACTGTGAGCTAACTAGCTTCTTTCTTATGAAAATTTGTCTGCCTTTGGTATTTCACTGTGGTACTGAAAACTGAACTTGTAATCCTCCATTTTCTTTTTATTTATTCTTCTTGTCATTTACAAAGGGAATTTAGGATTATTATTAATAATGAAACAATTGAAAAGGTGACCCTTCTCCCCCCCCAAAAAAAAAAAAACTGCCAACTCTTTCTTTGGGTTTATGGAGACACACTTGCTTTTCAACCAGCCTGTCAGTCATGTAGTCAGCAAGCACTGGAAACTTCCACCATAAAAAAATCAGAGACCCAAATAAAAAAAATTCACTCAGCACAGAAAGCTTCCACTAATACCATGAAGGAGTTGGCATGCAGATCAATGACCATGATGCAGGGTGATAAGAACAGTAGTGCACCTATGGACAGGTGCTGGGGATGGCAGAGGAGAACTGCTTCACTGTCCAGGACAGGAGACAAGGCCTTCTAGCCAGTATCTGAACTGAGCTGTATTTTGACTCAGGAAATACAAATAATTAAAGACTCAAGAACTAATAGCATTAGCAAACCTTGATTGAATGCTTGCTATGTGACCAACTTTCATATTTCTAATCCTCACCACTACCCTCAGCGTTCACTACTAAGTCCATTTTATAAAAGAAAATAAGAAGGTATGGGGGATGAAGTAACTTTAGCAAAACGAGAAGAGAGCTCAGCTCTGTATGATAAAATGCAGACCTCAATTTCTTGAGCTGACCTTAGCATATAGCACTACACTGTTTTATTTGATGAGACCCTAAAGAGGATAATTCTGTTGACACGGCCCTAGAAACGCCAGCCTGGCTGCTCTCTTTGTTGTTTGCTGTTCTTAGTCCCCTGAGTGGGGACAGTAGGTGAAGAGTACTATGGGAAGATTAAGCAGTTGGGTGAAGGTCACATTTAATTTGAAATGAATTAATGTTGTGCTTCTTGCTGTCAGGATTACCAATCAGACTGTATTTGTTGGAAGGGAACACAAGGCTATCTAAAACATCCAACTACTTTAAGTAAAGATACTTTGCTTAGATGCACAATAATGTAACTTATAGACACAGGCTTATGATGACCTGAAACCTGTAACATATTTGTCACAGGAAACTATTTGTCCATCAAAGAATATTTGTTACAGGAAATTACACTGCTTACCTAAGCTATAAATGAGCTCAAGTCTGAGTTAATGAAATTAACCCACGGACAATGAGCACATCTACATTGCATTTACAAGCACATGATCAGGTGGTTCTCTGATTACAGAATGTTGACTAGTCTGATCACTGTTTTTCCTCTGTCGTGCTCAGCTGCTGGGACACACATCTAGGAACCTGCTACCTCATAGGCCAGTCTCTTCTGTAAAAGTAGTGATACCCCCAATTTTAGTTATTTTACTTTATAGCCTGTACATGGTTAATCACAACTAAAATAATCTCTTATATTTAATTTTTTTCTTTTTCTTTTGAGCTTCTTTCTAGATATCTCAGCTCTGTTCAGTTCCTTATAGATGCCTTAAAGAGGAAACCCTGTCACTCCTTCTCTTCTCACCCTCACAGGGCTCCCTCTTTGTCTGAACCTTTCAGAAACCAAATACCTTCTATGAGAATCTGAAATGAACCTCCCACTGGAGATTTTAATAATTTATAGCCCAATGTGAATATAATAAATGCATCATGCCTACCATAATATTTGCTTCTACATTTTAATTTAAGGCTGTGACTAAAAGCTTAAAAGGCTTAGTTATTAGTCCAAGATATTCAAACTTTGGCGAACAAATAGGTGGTTGGCTTGGGCTCCTCCCGAGCTTTGGAAGACACAACAGAGAAGCAGTCTAGCATGAACCCGCCAAGAATACAGATATGAGGTGCATCCCGCAGACAGGTAGGTGACTGGTGTGGAAAGCTAACATGGCAATAGCAGTACCAAAGCATGCTACTTCTAGCAAAGTAGCTTAGCATAACTTAATAACATGGAGAATTTGTCTTGTTTAAATGTACCCCTTTACAAATATGCCTTTAATTTAAATATATGTGTGAATTTATATGTGAAATGGACTATTTAAGTAAAATTAACTGCAATTTCATGACTTGTCTAATTCAGAATTTAAGAGCATTTATTTATAAACCTAGAATATCACATATTTCTTAAAACTTTTATCAGTTTTAAAAGAATACTATATTTGTATCAATATAAAACTGGATGAAAAGAAAAAGCTTCCCATTTCATTGGGTATTTTACAGACAATTTTAATTAACCAGTAGTTCAATGAAACCTTGTTAAAGTATTTTTTAAAAATATTTTCATTGATTTATTTGCAAGCAGAGAGATAGAGAGAAGAGAGGCAGACAGACAGTATGAATGTGCCAGGACCTTTAGCTGCTGCAAAGGAACTCTAGACACTCCATGCCACTTTGTGCTTCTGGCTTTACATGGATACTGGGGAATCAAACCTGGGTCCTTAGGCTTTGCACGGAAGTGCCTTAACTGCTGAGCCATCTCCCCAGCCCTTGTTAAAGTATCTTTAAGAGTCAATTATGGCTGTGCATGGTAGCACATGCCTTTTATCCCATCATTCAGGAGGCAGAAGTAGGAGGATTGATATGAGTTCAAGACCAGCCTGGAACTACATAGTGAGTTCTAGATCAGCCTGGGCTAGAGTGAGACCTTACCTAAAAAAAAGAAAAAAAAAAGGACTCAACTATGAGAAGCTGTTTAGTATAATAATAGAAAATGACTAACTAGTAAGAAGACATATGGGTTCTAATCATGTTCACCATGAGTTAGCTATACAGCCTTCCCTGGATAACTGACATCTTGCTAAACTCTGGCTCATCATCTCTGTAAGAGACAATCTTCCCAGTAGACTCCCTTATCCTAGGGGGTGTGATGGTTAGGTTTTGTTGTCAACTCGATCTTTTTAATTATGTTGGGTAGGTCTCTGAGGATGTTTACAGGAAGGCAGCCTCTCAGTAGGGGGCAGGATGTAAAGAAGTTCAAAGAAGCTAGAACTAAAACATTCTTTCCTGTTTGGGCAGTGCAGGAAGGACATTCCAGAGACTCAGGAAGCCATTAAGTCTGGGAAAGGGCTGCAAGACCTCACCCTAAGGCTATATAAAGGGAAAGAAATTCTCTCCTTGGCTCCCTGCCTGTTGGCTGCTGGTGCTTGTTCATGACTTGCACTCGAATCCTGCTCTCCTACCCTTCCTGGACATCAGAACCCAGTTTCCTTGGCCTCACATCGTGGACTTGAAGAGCAGCCACTCCCAAGGGAGCCATCAGGCCCTCTGAGCTGGATTGGGACTGCTGAGGCATCCAGCCATGTGGACTGAACAGCTTCTGGTTTCTTCACCTGTGGGCCTGCAAACTGCTATTGTTGGACTGTCATAAGCTACCCCAATAAATTCCTTTTTACTACAATCCATTCTGTCAACTCTGTTTCCTCTAAAGAACCCTAACTAATACAGGGGGGGCATGTTCCAAGTCCCAAGAAGAGAGCTGGGCCTGGTAGTGCATACCTTTAGTCCCAGCACTCAGGAGGCTAATAAGGTAGGAGGATTACTGTGAGTTTGAGACCAGCCTGGGCTACAGAGTGAGTTCCAGGTCAGCCTGAGCTAGAGTGAGAGCCTACCTAAAAATAAAACAAAACAAAATAAAATAAATCCCTAGTAGAGGCCTGAAACCATGGATAGTATCATACCTTAGAGATACTATGTCTTTCCAATATACTCATGTCTATGATGAAGTTTAACTTATAAATTAGGCACAATAAGAAATTAACAGTGGTAGTCAGGCATAGTGGTTCACACCTATTATCCCAGCACTTGGGAAACTGAGGCATGAGGATCAGAAATTCAATGTCATCCTTGATTCTATAGTCAGTTCAAAGCCAGCCTGGACAAGACTTGCTCATTTCTACGAAAATGCTGGGAACACTGGATATCTCTATGTAGAAGGATGAAGATAGGTCCTTATCTATCTCCTTGCATAAGAGTCAACTCCAAATGATCAATGACCTTAACATCAGACCTGAAACTCTGAAATGGCTAGAGAAAAAAAGTGGGGAAAATACTTCAACATATAGGCATACAAGCAAGGACTTTCTGACTAGATCCCCTGTCTCTTAGGAAGTAAGACCACTAATCAACTCTAGGGATCCTGTGAAATCTAAAAGCTTTTGTAGAGTAAGGGGTACTGAGAATTGGGCAAAGAGGCAGCCTACAGAATGAGAGAAAAACTTTGTTCACTATACATTTGACAAAGGATTAATATCTAGTATATATAAGAACTCCTGGGACAGAAGCAAATAGACTTACCATATGACCCAGCTATACCACCCCTTGGTATATGCCCTACGGACTCTATTCATTACTTTAGAGATGCTCATCCATGTTTATTGATGCTCTATGCACAATAAAATTATAAAAATAAATAGTGGACTTTTCAGCTCTTAAGAAAAATAAAATTATAAAATTTGCAGGGAAATGGATAGATCTGGAAATAATTATACTATGAGGTAACCCAGGTTCAGAAAGTCAGATGCCACACATTCATATGTGGATCCTAGCTTCAAATGTTTAGATTTGTATGTGAGTTGGAGTAAAAGTCAGTAATAGAGGCCAGGAAGCTGGAAAGGGACCATGAGGGAGGGGGGCGTATGGGGAGGATACAGTAGATAAGTAAGTAGAGGGCAGAATCCTGAGGGTGGACTGGTCTAAGTGAGGTGGAGAGGAAAGGGTGGGGGGAGGGTTAATCAAAATTAAAGATGTTATGAATAAACCATGTGGGAACCTACTTCTTCACTAGCTAAATAATATATATATATATATCTTTAAAAAGAGAGAGTTTGGGCAGAAGTACCCTGTGAGGGTAGATAATGCTATGCCCAGGAGCCATAGATTATTATAAGAAAATTTCAGAAGCAGGGGTGGGATACCTTCCAGTGAGTTGTTGGTCAGGGAGGCCCCTGAGGTCATCAAAATATTACAAGCTATTGGAAAGGCTCTTGGTTGCCCACTAGAACTAGATGGTAAGACCCTACTGCTGAAGACTCCATAGGCTTGGGCTGCAGAGAAATCAAGCTGGAGCTAAGATGGAAGCCTCTTTCCTGTTGACTAGCTGTCAGGATGCTTAAAAGAGCTATACAGCCTATTGTGGAAGAAAATTCATCAACAGTCTTAACCAGCAGTGAACCCTGAGAGCTTTAATGGCTGGACAGCCAGACCAAATGTGCCAACCTGTACCATGGTAGCATGTCTGTCATGAGGAAAACCAACTGCTCTCTGATCGGATTTGAGGCCCACTCCATGGAAGGGAATCCTGCCTGGTACTGAAAACCTAATCAGGAGCCTATGGCTGAGGCAGTCATAGGCCCTATTACTGTGTCTGGGTAAATAGATATGTTATACCCACCAAACTGTCCTCTAAATGCTTGTGTTTAGGCCCATATATTAATACTACTCTCACTTTTGGTTAGAGAAGTTCTCTTTTCAGATGGCAGTGACCACTGGGGAGACTCAACACTCACCAAAGTGCTGAGATGTAACAGTGGAGTGTTCAGCACCAAGTGAGACATCTCTATCATACCCTCCCAGGCTCAGGGACCATTGCAGAAGGGATAGCAGAAAGAATATAAGCACCAAAGAAAGGGGAAGGAGTGCTTACAGTATTGTCTTCAAGACACAAAGTGGCTGTGGTATTCACGGCCTCACAGTAGCTGATACAACCTACACAAAACCTGCATAATAGGAGGAAAAGAGTGATGACATGAAATGGAAGAAACTAGCTGGGATTGGTGGCGCATGCCTTTAATCCAGCACTCGGGGGCTAAGGAAGGAGAATTGCTGTAAATTTAAGACCACCCTGAGACTACATACTAAATTCCAGGTCAGCCTGGGCTAGAGTGAGACCCTACCTCAAAAAAACAATAATAATAATAATAATAATAATAATAATAAATTTAAAAATAAGAGACTAGAGTTGGAAAGAAGAAGAGATTCAGTGGAGGGGGGATTCAGGGGGAAGGGAAGGTGGTGGGAGGGAATTATGAGTATGATATGTTGTTTATATGTATGGATGTTGCCAATAAAAAGTTTTACAAAATTGCTTTAAGGATAAAATGAAATAATGTAAACAGGAATATGTTATTATTAAATCTAGTAATGCTCAAACAATTGGATATCATATGAAGAAGACTATCCCTTTCTCATAACACATGCTGTTGTAGCCAGCTTCCTAGTTGCTGCACAGAAAGAACCCAAGCAAAAGTGGTTTATGGAGGAATGGGTTTATTTGGCTTACGGACTTGAGGGGAGACTCCATCCTGGCAGGAAAAACGATGGCATGAGCAGAGGGGTGGACATCACCTCTGCCACAGCACTGCAAACAGTGGCAGGAAGGTGTGCCAAATACTGGCAAGGGAAAGCTGGCTTATAACCCCATAAGCCCGCCCCTGACAACACAGCTCCAACGAGGTTGTAAAACCCAAACTGCCATCAGCTGAGGATCGATCAATTAGAAAACATTCATTTGTTTGTGGAGGACACCTGGATCAAACCATGACACATGCAAAAAAAAAAATTCTAAATAAATCAGAGTGCTAGCTAAAACTATAAAATGCCTAGAAGAAAACAGGAGAATATCTTCCTCAGGGTAGACAAGATCCCCAGACAGACAGGGGAGACAGATAAATGATCCGGCTTTCCCATGCACATTTGGCTTAAGGCACTGTGGCACAGTGTTGTTTAAGGTTATCAATAGCCCTCTATTGACTCACCTGTGTGTGTGTGTGTGTGTGTGTTTTTTTGTGTGTGTTTTGTTTTTTTTTGTTTTTTTGTTTTTTTTTTGGGGGGGGGGGGTTCAAGGTAGGGTCTCAGGGTGATCTCAAACTCACAGTGCTCCTCTCACCTCTGCCTCCCCAGTGCTGGGGTTAAAGGTGTGTGCCACCACGCCTGGCCCTTGACTCACCCTTTTAATGTTAGTTGTTTCTTCAAGTAAGCTGTTGAGGATGGAGGCAGTTTGACTCCCTGAATTCCAGTTGTTCCTGGCCCACTGCCTTATGGCAGAGGAGTCAGACAAGCTCCTCTCTTGGGGAGTACAGCTGCTTCAAGCACAACAGACACCCTGAGGAAGCCACATTGCAACAACAGCTGCTAAACAACAAAATACAACTCTGACCCCAGAAGACACTATTCTATCCACAGTTGTCTCGAACAGGACTTCTTGGCATGAGAAGCCTTGGAGAACCTCCCAGTTATCTTAACCCAAGCTAGAAGAAAGCACTTCCCTGGTAGCCCAGCAGATGGCCTGAGATTGGTAGAAATATGGTCCTTCATCTTATGAAAGATTAAGGCAAACACCCTTTCTAGTTATATTAGCAAGCTGTTTGGCTAAGTTTTGGAGTCAGCCAGGAGACACCCATCCCCTGGTGTAGCAATAGTAAGCCCATGAAAGGCTCCTCTAGAAGCTTCTTTTCTTGGCTACTTTTGATCTTCTCCATTACTGCAGCAGGCTGAGCTGGTCACACAAGGCAGTGGGGACAACAGCAGCAGCAGCAAGAAGAGACCAAAGGAACAAGACGGGCTGGTGGGAAGCAGAAGCAGAAGCAGAAGCAGAAGCAATGGGAATGGTGAAGATTATGGAGCGTTTAGACAAAACTGTGAACCCTGGCTGCTAAAAAAATTCAAGTCTGAAGGGCAAAGAGTTTCAGCATCCTAGACCTGAGAGCTGAGGGTCCCAAAACCTAGGGCCTGTAACACCAGCAGGAGGTGCCCACTGCTTCCTGCTGCCAAAAGTTGAGGATTTCAGTAGCTGTCAAGTATCCTGTCTCCTGGTGGTGACAGTCTAACACAGTAAGCCTCCAGTCTGAGTACTCAGAGCTACACATCTCTTCCTTCTAAACCATGAAACAACCATCCCCTAGCACACAGGATTTGAAACTATAAACTTCTGGGTCTGCCAGTCCAGCCCCCAGATCTTGGGCACACAAGGACCCCTGGAACTGTTAGTGTTAGAAATGCTTTTCCTCGCCTACACAGTTTCTATCCAAGTAGAGAAAAGGATCCTAGTCAGCTGACTGAACAAGGAACAAAGACATTAGCAATAAAATAAGAAATAAACTGGACTTCATCAAAATTGCAAACTTGTGTATGTAGTTTATGGAACTGGAGAATGTGTTTGAAACAGGAGAGTGCAGCCCTTCACATACCCTTGACCAAAGAAAGGTTCCCCTCTCACAGAGGGACACACAAACAAGTGACAGAGGAAGCCAATCAGATCAGCAAATCAACCCCTGGCAACCAACAGGGTAACAGCAGACTACAGCCCCATTACCCTCACACCCAAAAGTACAGACTCTGCTTACTAAAAGATAACCTTAAGAAATTGAAAAAACAATCTTCAGACATGGGTAAAATACCTATAATCCATCTACTTGACACAGAACTCATATCTGAAATGTATTTAGAATGCCTAAAATCAATAACAAAAGTAAATAAAAAATGGGCAATATGCTTCACAGGCCATATAGCTAAAAATCACATGAAGAGGTGCTCAGCAACTTTTAAGGGGAAAGTTTAAAGCTGCAAGAGCCACAGTAAAGAGGGTGAGATGTATCTTTCTTGTACTATCTTTGTCCTGAATGACTGTGAAACAGATGCACAAAAGGAGAACTTGACACTCGGCTTCTGATCCAACATGTAAGGAGCTGGCATCACCATCCAGCCTAACAGCAAATGAAAACCTAACCAACTGAGATATCAAGACACTTAAATTTCATATTCATAGGAAGGGGGAAGTATGAATATTTCAAGATAACTGAATCATGGGGAATATTCAATAATTGAAATTTCATAAGAGATTTAAAATTAAAAATCCAAACAAAGTTAAATAAATCAACAAATTTTCTTCTATCTACCAGAAAGGCATATTCACAGGACAAAGCACTGACCTCACACTGGTAAGAGAGAAACTCCTGGCTAGGCTGAAGCCTCCAGTGTGCTCCTCCCAGAGAACGTAGCTGAGGAGGGAAGCCTCAACTACAACTGTTGTGGGCAAGATTGACATTCACAACCTCCTAGGAGTCAACCACCAGGCTTTCTCCAGGAGCTCAACCAGGTTCTCAAAGTGAATGCTGGAGAAAAAGTCCCCTGGTGCTTCTGGTGGTGGAAAGGGAAAAGGACCATTTTCAAAATATTCCAGAAGACTCTGCTTCTGCACAAAGTTTGGCCTCAGAGAAATGCGTCAAACAGAGCCTCACTTGATGGGATAAGATGAGTCCAACCCTAATCTTTGTAACCACCCACTGAAGAGGGACAGGTGACGCAAGGTGACAGTTGAGGAGCACATGTCAAGTGCTCTCTCTGCACAGACTCATGGAGACACTGAGTGCACAGCCTGAAAGGACAAAGCGAACATCAGAAGTACGTTCAGATACAGTGGGATCATCATGAATAACTAGAGGCCAAGGGCTCTAGTGGATAGAACAGCATGCCAGAAGGGGAAGCTATGTTAGCAGAAAGAGGGAAAACCTGGAAGAACCAAAAAGAAATACTAATGATCAAAAACACTGTGCAGAAATGAAGACTGCCCTCGGTGGGCTTACTGTAGACTGGGCATGGCTGAACAAAGAACCTTCAAGCTTAAGGAAATCTCAGTAGAAACCAAAACTGTGGGTTCAATTCCCCAGTACCCAGCAAAGCCAGGTGCACAAAGTGACTCATGTGTCTGGAGTTTGTTTGTAGTGGCACTAGGCCCTGGCATGCCCATTTTTTTTTCTCTCTCTCCTTGAAAATAATAAAAATAGTTTAAAGAAAAGAACTCTGGGACTACAGAGTGAGTTCCAGGTCAGCCTGGGCTAGAGCAAGACCCTACCTCAAAAACAAAAGAAAAAAATCCCAAAACTGAAAAGCATGAAAAATAAACAGAATAGAATTATTTACAATTTTGGGACAACTATAAGAGGTAATATTAGAGACATAGAAATGAATAGAAGAAATATTTGAAACAATAATCATGATAATTTTCCCAAATTAATGTTGGATTCTAACCGCAGGTCAGGGAAGCTCAAAGAACTGACCAGGATTTGTGCCAGAAAAGGACCCAAGGCATATCTTTTCGAACTACAGAGAATCAAAGATAAAGAAAAAAATCCTGAAAGAAGCCATAGGAAAAAGGACTTTACCTATAAAGGAACAAAGACAAGAATTACATTAAACTTCTCAGAAACTCTGCAAGCAAGAAAAGTGGAAAGAAATATTTAAAGTGTTAGGAGGTGAAAGAAATTCACCCACCAACCTAGAATTCTGTACCCTGTGAAACTATCCCTCAAATGTGAAGGAGAAATACTCTCTCAAACAAAAACTGAGGAAACACATAGTCAGTGCACCTTTCTGGCAAGCAATATTCAAGGAAATTCCTTAGTAACAAGGAAAACAATAAATCTGCATAAAGGAAAAGAGAATCAGTTAGAATAAGTGGAGATAAAATAAAAACCTTTATTGAATGTTCTTTATTAATCTAACAGCAGTTGGTTCAAAACAGTGACATGCTTGATTATGTATGCTTATGTACATATATGTTTATGTATCAGCAAAATAACAGCAATCATTTTAGGGACAGAAAAGATGAATTAGAATTATATTGTTTGTACAAGGCACTAGCACTACCCATGAGGCTGAATGGTTTGTGCTAGTCAGCTTTCCTTGGCTGGAACAAATACCAGGTAGAACCAAATTAGAGTTTTGTGCAGGGCCTCAGTATTAGAAATTTAAGTCCATGATGACTGGTTGGTCCCATTGCCTTTGGGCCTGGGATAAGGTAGCACATAACAAACAATTCACCTCATGGCTGTGACATGAAAGAGAAGAGGAAGGGGCTAGAGTCCCACAATCCTCTTCAAAGACATGCTATCAATGACTAGAAACCCTCCTAATAAGGCCCATCTCTTAGAAGTCACCACCTCCCTTCCAACAGTGCCAGTTTAGGGACCAAGCCTCACTCTCATTCCTTCCTCCTTGCTGGGACATGATGATGTGAGCCGGCTTCTTGCCTCTAACATGCTTTCCCCACTATGATAAGACTTCTAAAAACTGTAAGTAGTGACTGTTTCTGGTCTGGTGTTTTGTCAGAGCAACAAGAAGGTAACTGCTATAACTTCACACTGTACCTTTTTTCCTTCTCTGGTTATGGTGGTTTGAATCAGATGTCCCCCACAGACTCTTGGGTTCTGAATCCTTAGCCTCCAGCTGGTGGCAGCTAGGGAGGTGGAGCCTTGCTAGAGGAGTTGTGTTGCTAGGGGCAGACGTAGGGGAGTTATAGCCCAGCTTCCCTCTTGCCAGAGTTCAGCTCACATTCTTACTGCTCTCTGCCAACTGTTATTGCAAGAAGTGATGCCCAAGCTGTGGTCCACCAACTTTTCCTTGCCATGATGAAACTTCCCCTCAAGATTATAAGCCAAAATAAACCTTTTGCTCACATCAGCTGTTTTTCGTTGAGTGCTTTGTCCAGAAAAAAAAATCATTTTTACCAAGTAATTTTTCAATGATCATATTTCCTTTTCAGGTTGATTTTTTTAAATTTATGTCAAGGTGTAATAGTGAACAGATGATTAACCTATGGTGCATTTCCCCAGAATCAGAGACTCTTTCATGATAAGATGTCACAGCACCACAACAGATGTTATGACAACAAAGAGATACTCAGATGATAAACTATGTCATAACAAGCACCACAACTGATATTATGAATAAACAGTGCAGCAATTGGTTTTTCCCAGTGAAGGAAAGAAGAGTTAGGGGTACTGAGGAGAAAGGTCTCTGAGCAAGCATTTGAAGACCTAAATAGGAATTCAACAAACAACAAGGAAAGAATATTCCAGGGCCTGAGAACATCTTAAGTCTCAGTCCTGAGCCAACAGTACACTAGCAGGGCTTGTTGACATGATACTACACTGAAGGCTAATGAAGCAAGAGCAGAAAGACAGATTGGGAGACACATTATTTTGACTATACACCTCATCAGTAACATGGTTTGGCACATCCATCCATTCTCAGTAGAAGCACATTTAAATAGAAATTGAATTATGCCAAGAGCTACTCTTCTAAGATATGACATTCTTTGGGAAATAAACATAAAAAGAAAGATATGCATTAAAAGATAAATATAAAGTTAATATTTTACCAATGAAGTGTTTTGTTAATATTAAACATAAACATGATGTGTGCCAATGTTGTCAATCAACAGCTAACACAGGATGCCCTCTGCTCTGTCAACATGTCAGTGCAAACTTGCATGGCTCTTGCTCTCAGTAGAGACCAGTCACCAAGACAATGCACAGTGCCGTAAACTTGGGCTTACAATAGTAGGGAATTTGAGAGACCTGTCTGAAGATGGATTTAAACATATCCAGTCATCTAAAAAGTACAATCAATACATAAACATGACTGTATATTTGTAATTATATGATGTTCTATTTTCTCAAAATTATTCATATGCTCTTTAAAGCAGGGATTAGCCTCTCTTTCTGCTTTATAAAATCATCAAGTCTTTAGTACAGTGACAAAAATAACTACTCTGGAACTTTAAAGGAAAAACATGCCTTTGTGAGTATGTGTGTGTTGGTTTTTGTATGCAGGTAGATGTGTGTGCATATATGTGGAAGCCAGAGGACAACTGTGGGTGTCATTCTTCTCAGGCACCATCTACCTTTCTTTTTTAAGACAATGTCTCTCATGGGCCTGTAGCTCACCATACAGGCTACACTGCCTGGAAAGCAAGCCCCAGGAACCACCTATCTCTGCCTCCTCAGAGCTGGGATTACAAGTGTGTTCTACCACACTTGGCTTATTTTACATGGGTTTTTGAGTTCAAACTCATGCTTCTAATATAAGCACTTTATTGACTGAGTCATCTCTCTATACCCCAAAAGATGCCTTTTTAAAAACTACTCGTCAAAAAATTTATTTCAGCATGCAAAATTTAATTAACATGGCTTTAATTTTTGAAAATAAATTTCTCAGGACTTGAGAAGCAGAGGCAAGAGTATTGTGGGTTTAAGACTAGCCTGGACTACATAGTGAAATCCTATCTTGAAAAAAATAAACTTGATATTCATGAAAGTTTTTTTTTAATTTCAGAATAAAGCAACATAGCAGGATAAAAGCTCATGAATATTTCTCCAATTTTATCATTAAGCCTAAAACTTCATCTAAAATAAACACTTAACATATAGGATATACACCAAGATTAAATGTGATTTTTCCAGGAATACAGGGTTGGTTTCACTTTCTCCTCTAACCTATGTGTGTGTGCGCGCACACACACACAAAGTACATGCATGTACACACATATATATATGCTCCACATTGCACTTTATCACACACACACACACACACAAAACACAATTTTTTAAAGAAGGAAATGAAGGTGAAAAGCAATTGAGGAAGACACTCAAAGCTGACTTCTTGCCTCTACACACATAGACACACAAACACTCAATAAATCTGGAATAAGGAAAAAAAAAAAACTCCCCTACCTGATAAAGAGAAAATGTAGCCACCACCCTCAACCCCCAGCTTGATGGCATGGTGGCACATGCCTATAATCCCAACACTCAATAAGCTAAGGCAAGAATACTGTGAGTTCTAGACCAGCCTGGGTCACATAGTGAGATCTCTCAAAACAAAACAAACAAACAAAACAGGAAGAAAGAAAGGTAAAGCCTGCTGCTAATATACATAATACCTGGAAGCTTTGCTCCTGCAAGCAGGAGCGAGACAAGGCTATAGGCAAGGAACAAAAGGCATCCAGATTGGACAGGAGGAAAATTGCAAAATTCTATTTACACCTGATTTTGTATATAGTAAATCTTAAGAAATCTTTTTAAAATTGCTACTACAACTAAAACATTAGTTCAGCAAAGTCGCAAGATATGAGGTCAAAATATAAAAATTGGCTAATCAGTTGTATTTCTATACACTAGTAATGTACAATATGATAATGAATTAAGAAAGGTTCACACATAGCACTGGTGAGAGAATGGAGACTTCAATGAAAGGAAAGATACCCTGAGCTCCTGAATTAGAGAAGCTCATAGTAAAATGGCAATTTTGCCCAAATTAATCAAGAGTCAACACAATCCCACCTAAAATTCTAGCTGCCTTTTGTTTGAAGAGGAATCCATAAGCTGATGCTAAATTCATATGGAAGCAAAAGGGTTCCCAAACAAACAAAGCAGTATTGAAAAAGAATACTATTAAAGGACTCACACTACTTAATTTGAAGATTTACTACAAAGATGTGGTAATGTACTGGCATAAGACCAGACATACACATTTATAATGGTACAGATAAAGTTCACAAATGACTTTTCACAATGGGGCAAATGTAACTCAATGAGGAAGAACAACCTTTCGACAAATGGTAAGGTACCTGGGTATCCACAAGTGAAAGAATGAAGCTGGCGCTCTATCCCATATCACATAGAAATCGTAATTCAAAAGCCGGGCGTGGTGGTGCACGCCTTTAATCCCAGCACTCGGGAGGCAGAAGTAGGAGGATTGCCGTGAGTTCAAGGCCACCTTGAGACTACAGAGTGAATTCCAGGTCAGCCTGAACTAGAGTGAGACCCTACCTCGAAAAAAAACAAACAAACAAAAAAGAAATCGTAATTCAACAGGAATCCAAGACCTGAATAAAAGTTGAAACTATAAAACACTTATATTTTCTTCTAGGTATAAATCCTCATGGTCTTGGATTCAACAATGGTTTGCTTCATATGATACCTAAAATACAAGCAGCCAGAGGAAAAATGATTAAACTGGACTTCTTTAAAGCTTAAAACCTTTGTGCATCACATCAAGAAAGCAAGAAGACTATTTCCAGAATGGCGGAAGTTACTTGCAAGTTACCTATCTGATAAGGGTCTTCTACTGACAATACATAAAGAGCTTCCAAAACTCAACAATAAAGAATAACCTAGTTAAAATGAGCAAAAGAGGACTAAGGAGATGAGTCAGCATAAAGAGGGTTTGCTACACAAGCATGAGAAACTGAGTGTGAACCCCAGCAGCTCCGTAAAAAAGCCAGAGATGGCCCTATGGACTTGCAAACCAAGCACTGAGGGGAGTGGGGCAGGAAACTACTGGGCTACATGTGAGCTCCAGGTTCAGTGAGAGACTGAGGGAAGTAAAGTGAAAGAGCAATAGAGGAAGATGCCCAGGGCCTTCCTCTGATCTCCACAAGCATGGGCATAGGGAATGGGCATCTGCGCATATGCATGCATACACCTCACATACACACACCACATGAACTACATACAATAGAGCATGGCATCTGCACATATGCATGCATACACTGCACATACACACACCATAAAGTGAGGCAAAAAGAGAGAATGGGTGAAGGAGGGGCTGGGAAGATGGTTCAGTGGGTAAAAAGTGCTTGCATAAAACATAATGGCTTGAGTTTGGATCCCCAGGACTCATATGTAAAGCCAGACTCAGTAGTGTGAGCATCTGTAATCCCAGTGTCCTAGGGAAAGATGGGAGGAGGAACCAGGAGAAACCCTAGAAGCTCACACAGATGTCCTGCTATATAGTGTCAAATAAGAGAGACCCTGCCTCAAAGAAACAAGGTGGAAGGGAAGGACTGACACCCAAGGTTGTCCTCTGACCTTCACACATGCAGCATGGCAATGCACACACACACACACACACACACACACACACACACACACACAGAGAGAGAGAGACAGACAGACAGACAGACAGACAGACAGACAGACAGACAGACAGAGAAATATTTTTAAGGTGGGCAAAGGATTGGAAAAGACATTTTTCCAAGGTCAACATACAAACTGCTAACAAGGACATAAAAAGATGTTTAACATCATTATTCTTTAGAGAAAATGTAAATCAAAACCACAATTAGATACGACTGGCCAGCAGGATTAGCCACAATTTTAAAGTGGACAAAATAAAAAGTGCTAGCAAGGATATGGAGAAATTGGAATAGGAACCCTCTGACATTGCTGATGGAAATGTAAAATGGTGCCGGCACTATAAAAGTTCAGATCCTCAAAAAGCTAAACACTAACATTAGCATGTGACCTAGCATTTCCACTAAGCATACACTCCAAAGAACTGAAAGCAGGGACTTGAGCCAACACTTACTCCACAGCTTTACTCACAAGGGCTGAACAGTCTGAACAACCCATGAGTCCATCAACAGATGAGCAGATGGGTTTAAATGTGATGTGCACAGACAAAAAAGTACTATTCAACCATAACAGAGTGAAGTTCTGATACATCCTATCACATGGGTGAACTTCGAAGACCTTAGGGTAAGTGAAACAAGCCAGATGGAAAAAAAAACAAATACAGGAGAATTGCTCCTTGAACAGGCAAATTTGTCAAGATAAAAAGTAGAAACATGGTAGAGTAGGACAGGAAGTTATTGCTTAATTTGACAGTTTCTGTTTGGGGTGATAAAATAATGTTTTAGAAAGAGATTGTAGTGATGATACAATCACAGCACAGCAAGTGTAATTAATGTCACTGACTTGCATACTTAAAAATGTAAATGTGGGCTGGGCATGGTGGTGCATGCCTCTAACCCCAGCACTTGGGAAGTAGAAACAGAAGGATCGGGAGTCCATATAACACTATCTAAAAAGAAAAAGACAAATGTTATACTATATATATTATTATAACTTTAAAAAGTAATAAACAGGGCTGGCGAGAGGGCTCAGCAGTTAGGCACTTGCCTGTAGAACAGAAAGACCTGAGTTCAATTCCCCAGTACTCATGTAAAGCCAGATGCACAAGGTGGCACATGCATCTAGAGTTTGTTTGCAGTGGCTAGAGGCACTGGTGAGCACATTATCTTTCTATGTGTATCTCTTTCTCTCTCAAGTAAATAAATATTTTAGAAAATAATAATAATAATAATAATAAACCAAAGACCACATAATTGTACACATAAAATGGACAATTTGTATGGTATACTATTTATCTTAAAAGTTTTTCTATAAGATCAAAAAGGACTGGGGAGATTGCTCAGCAGTTAAAGACACTTGTTTGCAAAGCCTGCTGGCCCAAGTTTAATTCCTCAGTACTTATAGGCCAGATATACAAAGGGGTGCATGTGTTTGGAGATATTTTTTTAAAGTAAGTAAGCTTTCAAGCTATGAAAACACATATTTAAAGGCATATTGGCAAATAAAAGGAACCAGTTTTTTAAAAAGCTTTATGATTCCAACATTATACCATCAGGAATAGACAAAACTGTAGAGACCAGTGTTTTCAGGGGCAAGAGGGGGAGGGGGAAAGATTAAGCTATGGGTCACAGGGCATGCTTAGGGAGTGAAACTATCCTATATTACACAGAATGGCACTTTTCAAAACCTATAGAATTGTATGACACAAAGAGTAAATCAACATAAAATATAAACCCTAGTAAATATTATCAGTACTGGCTCGCAATTGTAACAAATGGATCATACCAATGGATGGTGGTAAAGTAGAAAAAAGTGAGGGGGTATAAGAAGGGGTCTATTGGAAACTACTTGCTGCAAATATTTTTCTGTTTTAAAAAAATCTACTTTAATAATTACTTACCACAGAAACAACATTAAATTTTATTCTCTTCTCATGACTCATAAGACTTTTGCTTTTAACACAAATGATAATTTTGCATTAACTGGGGAGGAAGGGCTGACTCTCTACCACTGCAGACTCCTAGGCACATTGACTCCTTCTCGGTATTTATACATCCCTCCTTCCCCACTTCACCTCCTCTTCCACTGCTGGTAGAATTACTTGATGAGCTAAATCTCTGGATTCATGTAACTACCTCCATCTAGATAGCCTTCAAAGATTCCAGAGTCTTTCAAACACTCCTAATTTGTAACTAAATTCTAATCTAATTATGATAGTATACCAAACTGCCATGCCTCCTTTCTTACTTTCCTCACTGTCTATAAAGCAGTGTGTCAAGCATCTCTCTGAAAAACAAGTGTACCATTCTCTGAGGTACTACCATAGCTGTCCCAGAAGAAAGGATGGTGCACAACTGTAATCCCAGTACATGGGAGGCTGAGGCAGGAGGAGTGAATTCTTGAGGCAAGTATGGACTGCATAACAAGACAAAGAAAGAAAAAGACAAAGGAAGGGAGGGAGGGAAAAAAGAAATCTTTTTCCCATTCCTGGTTTTAAATGGCCTGCCCTGAATCTTTATTGGTAATTGGGACACTGTATGGATTTTTTGTTACCTTGGTCTTTTCCAGCTTCATCTACGTGTTGAAAATCTTTCAGCATTAGGAGGTTACAGAAGCCCTCTCTGCAATGCTGAATAACTTTCTTTGATCCATTCTTGATGAGATAATCCATTAGGGTTAGGGACTTGTACACATGGCGCCAGTTCTTCCCGTGGTCATGGAGTCTCTGCCATAGCATATTCATAATCTCTGAGAGAGAGATCGTATTGAAAGTCAAGTCACTGATAGCTAACATCAGAGAACTAGATGGACCCCATGGGTCATTAGAGGTTGCTTCCCTGACTTTTATTTCGGCATCTGAATAATTTTTCACAAAGTTCTTCACTTGCCTCCTGAATGCCATAGGTAGGACAAGTTTGAAGGTGAAGTTTGGGAGGCAAGCAATGGAATAGGAATGACTGGTTTATAAAACTCCCGTCAGGCTACTGGTCTCAGGTTCTGCTGCTCCCAAATAAAAATGATTAATTTTCATGCTGATAAAGTATTGATTTCCTGCAAGGAAAGGATGAAAACTGTGTAAGTTAAATATGTTTTTAAATTGTCTACAGAAGACCAAGTTAGTCTGAAAAATCTAGGTTTACTTTCCAAGGCAGCCTCTCACTTCATCAGTCAGGTGGAGGGCATCACATAAGTGTTCCTAGAATAGGTATGGGAAAATTCCTCATGAGAGATTGACCTACATTGTTTTAAGAAATACAGGTGGTCTTTCTGGTTCTAAAGTTCCTGCAGAAAATGAAACCTACTTTCTTTGGCTAGAAATAAGTGATTTTAAAGCCTTGGGCTAGAGTGAGACCCTACCTCAAAATAAATTTGTCTAGGTAGTAGACAAATTAGTATTCAAAAAGGGAATTTGGACTGGGAAGATTGCTCTGTGGTTAAGGTGCTTGCCTGCAAAGACTAACAACCACAGTTCAATTCCCCAGCACCCATGTTAAGCCAGATGCCCAGTGGCACATGCATTTGGAGTTTGTTTGCAGGGGCTGGAGGCCCTGGCACGCCCATTCTCTCTCTCTCTCTCTCTCTCTCTCTCTCTCTCTCTCTCTTTCTCTCTCCTTGCTAAATAAACAAAAAGAATTTTCTCTGACATCTCTTGCTGTCATTTATAAAAAGTATCATGTCCAGAAGTAACTAAAATGGTGGTTAATACTTAGTCTCACAACCTTCTTGTGACCCTATGACTGTGCTGTCTCTAGAACTGTACAATCAGATCTAAACATAGTCTACTTTCTTTTTAAGCTAACACGAATACTTCTGCCTCAAGGTAGCCACAGCTAACTCATGGTACCCTATAACCAATGTTTTAGTCTAGATAAGGCTAGTAACTAAAAGGAAAGGTGAAGTTACTTTATTTTCCCATATTTAAAGGGGGAAAAAGTATGAGTTTAGGATTCAAAAGCGTCAAAGTATAGCTGGGAGTAGTGGCGCACGCCTTTAATCCCAGCACTCAGGAGGCAGAGGTAGGAGGACTGCCATGAGTTCAAAGCCACCCTGAGACTACACAGCGAATTCTAGGTCAGCCTGGACTAGAGTGAGATCCTACCTCAAAATAACAAACGAAAAAAAAAAGGTGTCAAAGTGAGATTCAAATGGCATAAGGGTTTCCCTAAACCCTGGAGTGATGATTAATTAGCATGTGTCTGATAGCTCTCAAAACAAGTACATTTAGATTGATATAAAAATTATATTGAAGTAGCTGGGCAGAGTGGTGCACATCTTTAGTTCCAGCACTTGGGAGGCTTAGGTAGAAGGATCACCATGAATTCAAGGCCAGCCTGGGACTACAGAGTCAGCCTAGGCTAGAGTAAGACTCTGCAAGGGATGCGGGGGTGGGGCATGAGGGGAGAGACATTAAAACTTAAAGAGCAAGATGGTTGGAAGATGGCTCAGTTGGCCAAGTGCTACACTAGTGAAGACCTGAGTTCAGATCCCTGGCAACCATGTAAAAGCTGGGCAATGTGGCAAGTGTTGTGGACACACAGAATGGAAGATCCCTGGGGCTAATCTAGCTGGATCAGTGAGAGAACCTGTCTCCAAAAATAAGGAAGAAAGTGATTTTAAGGAAAACACCCAATGATGCCCTTTGGCCTCAGCACATGCATACACACACATGCACACACACACACACACACACACACACACACACACACACACACACACACACACACACTGGTAGGCAGCCCCAAGAATTTACACAATGTTTGTGAATTATTAAATCACAATTTACATGAACTCATTCCCTTTCCTCTTTTTCATTCTCTGCAGGAAGGTGAGTCAGTCAGTTTGCAATTTCTCTAATGCCTCACCTCTGATGGCTACCAAGGCAGTGTGCCAAATTGATTTCAAGCCCTGATGAGCACCGAGACCCAATGAAGCCTAGATGAACTATAATCAGATTTTACTAGAGAAGCTGCACACACACACACAAATGATCAAATCCATAATGAATGTTTGTTATTTTGAGTTTTGTTTCCCTTCCTTGACCTTCTCAGCTACAAGCTCAAGCCTGATTAACTTGTGCATTGAAGGAAGACATAAATTTTCAGATGCATCCTAAAGAATTATTACCACCATTTAAAAGAGAAGATCATTAATCTTTTTTTTTTATTCAATGCACTTTCAAATAAGCAAGACAGAAAATATTACCAATTTAATGAAGATTCCTAAAAGACTAGCCTCTACCCTATGAAGAAAAAGAAAAGTTATTTTCCGCAACTTTCTGATTTTCTCATTTGCACTTCAATTGCAGGCATTTTGTGACTCCTTTCTGCAGCAAAAAGTTGATTTACAATGTTTCGATGAGCCATTAAAATTTTCAATTTCTACTGTCCTTCCCCCTCTCCCCTATCTACTAAACTCACTCAGTGCAGAGATGTACTGTGACATTGGCTTAGAGCAACAAATATTGATCTGTTTCTTCACAAATCTATTTTTAAAAAAAGAAAGAAAAGCCCCGATAGAATCATAATTTGCTGGAAGTGAACAACAGTTGTTAAAATCTTTTGTTTTTACAGCTACTTGTCTATATTTTTTGAGGGACAATCTTAATATTTTGGCTTGTCTATATATTCTCTAAACTGCATCCTTAAGTTTGAAGTGTTTTCTAAAACATGTTCTGTCTCCAGAAACAAACAAAAAAAACTTCTAATAAAAAAAATGGTACATCAAAATGTATGTGCTTGACACCATACCAAAGTGAAAAACACTCCCAACCACTTAAAAAGCTACAAAGACAAAAAGTCTAGAGAGTAAACTAATACTTCTTACTCATCTACAGGGACATGAACTTTACTTTTAACATGAACATGGACTATATAAGCCACCATTCTACTATTGATGGCTTTTCAGAATAATAAGGATTTTAACTAATTAGTATCAGTTTATTGTGCTTTAAACACAATATATTATAGACAAATATTATAGACAAATGTTCAGTTTATTCATGGTATCAACCTTGGGATTGTCGTGGCAGTCATATGCTGCGTAGTGAAGGACGGCACACACGTCATGGTGGTCCAAGAAGATTTTGTCACCAAGGGACACCACAGCTACCTTAGTTTGTGTAAGTACACTCTGTGATATTTGTACACTGACAAAATACCTAACAGTTCATTTCTCAGACTGTGTTATGTCATTAGGCATCATACGACTATGTCACAATATAGCAACTAAGACCAAATTATTAGCAAGAGGGTAAATTTCCACACTTAAATCTCAGTTGCCTGGTTACCCACATCACTGTAATGTAAAGAAATAAAAGTGAGCTGGGGAGATGGCTCAACAGTTAAAGGCTCTTGTTTACAAAGCCTGCCAGCCTGGGTTCAATTTCCCAATACCCAAGTAAAGCCAGATGCACAAAGAGGCACATGCATCTGGAGTTCATTTGCAGCAGCAAGAGGACCTGGCACCCATTCTCATTCTGTAAATAAATAAATAGTTTTTAAAAGAGAAAAAATAAACAGGGGGCAGAGGTGTTCTATTTCACAAATCTGTCATCCCTGAATGGCCTCGCTGACCTCTAACCTCACCACGTAGGTCATCCCATCACACTCTGTTCAGAATTTGTACTTGACCACTTGTTATTTTTCTCACTGCAAATAACCCCAGACTAGAAGCTCCTAGAAGGTATGACTGGTCCTTGATCTGACCATTTTAGTTTCCATGTGATTCTGTACCTAATGAGTACCTAGCAATGACAGGAATCCAAGAAACATGTGATGAGAGAATGACGAAGAAATGACTCAACTTTTAATTGCAAGGATGGCATTTTTAAAAAGAAAATTTAGCTCTTGTAATTGTCATGTCAAATTCTAGAATTTGTGCAAATGTATTCAAACCAATCAAAAATATATATTGAGAACAATTTATATAGCTTTGGGGAGAAATGTAAAACATGATCCCTATGTTCAAAACCCTTCTCGTTTAGCTAAAGCAATTCTCCCACAAATATTTCTAAAGCAAACAAATGATGAAGTAAATCTCTTGGTTTTCTTGTAGATCTGCCCACTTCCACAATCAGCTACATTCCTCCACTTTATCTGAATTATAATAGAAAATTAACTATCAGGTGACATTAAACGATGGTCTAAGCAGGAGACAAACCACCTCAAGCTCACCATTTACAGCCCTAACAAAACCTCTAGGGAAAACAATGAACAAAACCTCTAGGGAAGTGGTTGATGAGCAAAAGAGCTATTCCCACAGCAAGGCAGATATCCTAGGGAAGGATAATGGAGATAGACACCAAGGATGCCCAAAATAGTCCAAAACACAAATCCAGAGACTCTTAAGAGCCTAACAATTATGCGAATTTTAAACTCACCCACAATGACTCAGGGAAATTTGTGGAAGTGGTGGAAAGAATGTAAGAGCCATGGTGGGGGAGAATAGCTAATGCCTAAAGGGGTACATCATCCTGGGTTTAAGGGGTTTTCTCTAATAACATGATACTGAGTATCTTGTTATGTTAATATATATATATATATATATATATATATATATATATATATATATATATATATATATATATATAATTATACCAATAAAAATGTTTCTTAAAAAAAGACTGGTCTATAATCTCACAAAATTTCTTTGAGGCTAGGTGAATTGTGGCATTTTCTGAAGGGTACTACATTACAGAACGCCTACAGTAAGGGGTAGTGATCACTCTGAGCAATGACATAAAACTTGCAAATATTTGGAATAAAGACTATGGGCTCAATTCTGCTCAGATTTTGCCACCGAGTAAGTTAAAGGGGAGAGATGGTTTTTAAAAACTTCAGATTTCACGACTCAGATGGTGGCACAGGTCTTTAATCCCAGCACCCCAGAGGCAGAGGTAGGGGGACTGACTGCCTGAGTTCCAGGCCACCCTGAGACTACCTAGGAATTCCAGGTCTGCCTGGGCTAGAGCAGGACTTCAGTTTGGCTCTGGAGGATAGAAGCTCTGCCCAAGACTGTGAAGGGAGAACCATGATGGAGAATAACGAAGGCCTCAGAAGGTTTTGATGAACATCAGAGACACCTTCTGGAGCCACACCTGCGTGTGCACTGACTTCAGGATGTCAGGCTCCATCCCAGGGAAGGACGTTTCTACGCCCGGGCTTCCACAGGAATCAGAGGCGTGAATTTGAGGACCTGTAAGTCATTTCCTATCAAGGCTTAACGTCTCTGAGCCTCACTTAAAATGAACAATAACAGTCATACAATACCATCCACCGGACAGGACTTTGGAGAAGGAAGGAGATGCTGTGCAGAGAGTTCTGGAAAGTGGAGGGCAGAGTGGGAGAAGCAGAAGGGGTCTCCCCCGGGTACCCAGGCCCCAGACTGTCCCCAACGTGGACCAATGTCCTCCAGAGGGGAGCATCTGTGGGGAAACTTCGAGAAAGAGACAGGGAGCCCCACGGCCTCGGGAGGTGGGAGGCAGGATGGCGACCCGCCGACCCCCTCCGTGTAGCTGAGGGCACTGTCCAGCCACCGGGCGGGAGCCGTCGCTTCCCGCTCAAATTCAAACCTCACGATATTTGCCTCCGCGCACACCAGCCCAGGCGCCCACTTCCGGTTCTTCACTTCCGGCCCCCACCCGCGGGGCTCAGACACGTGTGCTGCAGGTACCAGGTCGGAGGGTAGCAGGTGGAATGAGGGAAAGATCCATGAGCCATGGTATTGTCCTAATTTTGCTATCTACACTTTTACAATCTGTGTTACTAGTGTCGTTTATTTTAAAATATTTATTTATTTATTATTTATGAACCTGAGAGTGTGAAAGAGGCACCAGGGCCTCCTGCCACTGCAAATGAACTCCAGACACATGAGCCACTTTGTACATCTGTCTTTACCTGGGTACTGGGGAATCGAACCCCGGCCATAGAGCTGTACAAGCAAGCATCTTTAACCACTTAGCCATCTCCCCAGCCCCACTAGTGTCGTGTGTTTTTAAAAATATTTTTATTAATTTATTTGCAAACAGAGAGAAATAGAGAGGAGAGAGACAGACAAACCAGATGCGTGTGCCACTTTGTGCATCTGGTTTTACATGGGTACTGGGGAATCAAATCCGGGTCATGCAGCTTTGCAGGCAAGTGCCTTAACCATGGAGCAATCTCTCCAGCCCGCTAGGAGAGACTAAATTGACTCAAAACGCCACCCCACAAGCACCAATTGCCACCTCAACAGATAAAGGGGTGTGTAATGGACCATGAAGGAGGAGGACTTTGGGCTTCTCTGAGGGCTGCTAGTCTTTGATACATTCACCTGATCTTCAGTGAGCACACACTCTGTTAGGAAGAAGCAGGAGCTAAAATACAGCCCTGTGCTGGATGAGTTTACAGGTTAGTGGAGGTGACAGGCGCAGTCACAGGAGACTGGGACAAGATAGCATAATAGGAGAGGAGAGAGGTAAGGGCATGTTTCACACCACAGTTCACATCTCCGAATTGAATCACAAAGGATGACAGGAAGTTCACTGGGTAGGCAAAGAAGAGGAGGACATGAGAGGCAAAGGACACATCATGTGTAAAGGCATGAAGCTGAGAGAGCCTATTATCTTGGTAAAACTACAAGGACTTTAGTTACTATGTCTGTCACCGGAGCTATTAGTGGGACAGCGAAGGGAGATAAAGTGACAGAGGAAAGTCAGATCAGGAACAACCTTGTCCATATCACTAGACTATTTTACTCAGCAGACATTGAAAATATAATCAAGCCCGTGTTTTAAAACGCATTGGTGACTGAGTGGAATATTAACTAGCATGTGGGGAAAGACAGTGGTTGGGAAAACACTTAGTAGTAAAATGTAACGTTTGCTTTTAGCTTCTACTTCAATTATATTCATAATAATGGCCAGCATTATTGATACTGATGTGTTGATGGGGAGTACAATCTGAAATGATGGGAGGTATAAAAGAACTTGGTGTATTCAAAATATTATTTAACTGCCTAGAAGATAGACTAATGAGAAGCCAACTCTGAAAACAGATTGTCCAGGGCTTACATGCCATACTAAAATAGTTGTATTTTATTTACTAAAGTTGTAGGGGGAGGGAAAAATATTTTACATATCAAGTTATAATTGGTATACATCTTATGATACACATTATATACCTATTTCAAAGGTCTGCTTAAAAAAATGGGATAAATATTATCCTGTTTTATATATGAGGAAACTGAGTGTGGGGGACATGAGTTCATTCTACATTATTGAGCCTCTGCTATATGCTGGGTCCTGTGTTACAACATGAGAATACAGAGAATTATGGTCTAATGGAAATCAGCGTGCATCAAGAGCTGCCATGATAAAGGCAGGCATAGTGTGCAATGGGAGCAAATGCAGGGATCTGCCTAAGTCTACGTGGTCAGAAAAGCCTTCCTGGAGGAGGGTGAGCTGGAACTGAGTTTGTAGGTTATAAGCGTTTTTCAGAATTTCCAGTGAACAAGTGACTTAGTTGAACCATGAACCCCAATCTCATCTGTCCAATAATGTGCTCTTCCTCCCTCAATCTAAGGACAAACCTTTGGTCCATGACTTTGAATTCATTGACATTCTCAGTCATAATTCTACCTGTTATATTTTTAGGTCAGAAACTCCAGGTTTTTAAAATTTTTAAAAAAATTTCTTTTTCTAGAACAAATTTCTACATGAATTTTTTTTAAGACTGGAAGCAAAGCAAAAAAAAAAAAAAAAAAAGCATGATCAGAATGTTGTATTAGTTCTAGCAATAAGTGAAGTTGCCCAGAACTAAGATATAAAAAATATCCACCCCTCCCACCTTGTCCACAGTTTCAAAATCAGCAGTTTCAGTTACCCACCATCATCTGCAGCTCAAAAATATTAGATGGAAAATTTCAAAAATAAACAATTAGCCTGGCACGGTGGCACACACCTTTAATCCCAGCACTCGGGAGGTAGTGGTAGGAGGATTGTCGTGAGTTCAAGGCCACCCTGAGACTACATAGTGAATTCCAGGTCAGTCTGGGCTAGAGCGAGACCCTACCTTGAAAAACAAAACAAAACAAAAAACAGAAATAAATGATAAATTTAAAAATTTAAAGAGTATGTGGCCCTTCTGTTTTGTCCCACCTGAGACATGAAATACCCCCTTTTCAGCATTTGCAAGTACTATGTGCTACCTGTCCCTTACAGGACTGGGGTCACTGATGCATGTTTAACATGGGTTTTGAGATTCAAACTCTGATGGTCCTCATGCTCTCATGTTTGTGCATTGAGCCATCTCTCCAGCCCTCAAGTAACTCTTTATAATAGACCTAGGCTACCTTACAATTCCTAGGCCATTCACCTCATATGCTCTCATATGCTCTCATCATGGGGCATTGTATCATCACAAAAAAAGAAGCATAATACAATAAAACATTTTGAAGAGCTAGTACATGTACTAGGAAAGTAGAGGCAGAAGGATCATAAGTTCAAGGCCAGCCTGGGCTGTGTAATGAGACTCCACCTCAAAAAGACAAGAGCTGGGGTTGTGACTCAGTGGTAAGCACTTGCTTAGGATCTACAAGTTGGAAGTTTGGTTCCCAGCTCTGAGTGGTGGGGGAAGGAGGAGGATAGGAAGGGAAAGAAGGGGAACATTTCTTACAGTATATTATTAGTTATATTCATCTCTTACTGTGCCTAGTTTATAAATTAAATTTTATCATAGGTGTGTATGTATAGAAAATAACAGTGCATATAGGGTTTGGTCCTATGCACAGTTTCAAGCATCCACCTAGAGTCTTGGAGTGTATTCCCCAGATGCAGGAGAACTACTGTCATTGGGCATAGCATGACACTCCATTCTGTCCATTTTAAAGTATAGAAGCTACTGGCACTGACTCTAAATACATGTGCGAGTGAGGGACAGTCTGCAGTGACGCTCAAGTTTCTTTGCTGGGTGACTAGATGGCTGTTCTTCGAGATAAGGAACATGGTCTGTGGAGTGGGTGTGACAGGGAAATGACAGGTTCTGATTTGGACACTTGGGATATGAAGATCCCATTGGTTGAAGATGCCTGGGAGACAGGAGAGTGGAGAGAGGGCTTGGGGCCAGCTTCCCAGACACAAGAGTCGTGAGCTGTGAGCGTAAAGAAAGGAATTGAAGAGGCAGATGGAAATGGAAGCTGGGACAAGATGAGACCAGCAGTGGTGAAGCACCACAGGTGTGGGTGTGACCAACCAAGTGCCATGAACCCTGTTGGTGTGGCATTAGGTAAGAGGTCTTCCTTATCTGATTTCCTCCATTTGGGGGCACAATTTAGTTACAAAACTGTGGCATCCACCAAATGCAGATGTCATTCTGTGATAATAACATGGGGTGAGTTTTACTTTGTTTTCTGAACTCAACAAATTTTGTTTCAGTTCACATCCAGGAAACCACTTCTTCTGACCTCCATGGTTTATTTCTTCTCAGTTCTTGTATCTGTCAACTTTGGAGGTGTCTGTTCTCTAAATGCCTCGCTTCTCTGTCTAGATTCGTTCTTCGGGAGGTCTTTGTCAGTCTTGTAGATTTCATGACTCTTCTATGTTCACAGTGCTCTGAGTTTTGTGTAAACCTAATCCCTCTTGTCTTCAAAACCGATCTCACTGCCTGGCATCCCATTGGAGTGTCTCACAAACATCCCAAATTCAACATATTCCAAAGCCAAGCCAATCCCCAATCCTGTCCTCCACACATGCCCCTCAGACTCTTCTGTCCTAGTAAATAACACATTCTTGGTCCTAGTTTCTCAGGTCATAAGCCTCAGGAGTCATTTCAGTTTCCTTTTGAAATATAGGGTAGCTCCCAAGACTGAATAATAAATGGTTTATGGATACTAACTCCAGTATATGATACAATAATATTACCCATGTTTCTACCTCCTTTTTTGAGAGAAAGAGATAAAATAGCCCAGGCTGACCTCCAACCCATGGTAATTTACCCACCTCAGCCTCTCAAGCACTGGGATTATGAAATCGAGCCACTGTGCCTGGCTATTTCTAAACTTTACAATCTCCCTCTATATTCTTGGAGTCTAACCACTCCCCTACCACTTCTGATTTACTGTTCTGAGTCACCATCACCTTGTCAGGAGTTGTGTTAACTTTTCCTGAGGGGAGACATAAACAAACATATACTCCCCACAGAGACCACACTAATGACAGACCAAAGTAACAATTCCACCCAAGCTTGCTAAACCAATGAGTTGTTGAGCTTATTTAGAGAAGTGTGGATGAGGAGTTCCTCACAGGAGCATGCATGATGCCCAAATGCCCACATCACCAAAAAGGCTCATACCAGCATAAATGACAACTTCTCAGAGCTGCAATTAACCTTCCACACACTGTACACTCACACATCCTGAGACCATGTGCAGCTGGGACAGAATTACAGCTGGGAAGGAAGCATAGGTGTGAGGGTCTGGAATCTCAGGTGATGGTCTAATAACCCTCTCCAGCCCCTCTTTCTGTGAGAGACATCAGTGAGCCTCATCTTGAGGGCCTCTTACCAGTAATCAGAGCTGCTCTGTTTAAGATGGGAAGGTGACTGGGCTGGGGAGATGGCTTAGCAGTTAAAGGTGTTTGCTTGCAAAGCCTGCTGGCCTGGGTTATCCAGGGTCTGATTCCCCAGTACCCACATACAGCCAGATGCACAAAGTGGTGGGTTCATGCATCTGGAGTTTGTAGCAACAAGAGGCCCAGGAGCACCCATTCATTTATATTCTCTCTCTCTTTGATAATAAATAAAACACAAATTTTATAAAGATGGGAATGGCTGTTATGCTTGGAGTTCAGTGTTCCACAACATGCAGGGTTCTACACAACAGTCAGAGTGACCCTTATAAAACTCAACCCAGATGTGACAGGTAATCTCAATTGTCAGCTTGACAAGATGTAGAGTCACCTAGGAGACCAGCCTCTGGACATGTTTGTGAAGGGTTTTCTAGAAGACCCACCCTGATGATGAGTGGCACCATCCTATGGGCTAGGATCCTGGACTGTATAAAAGGAGAAAGCAAGCTGAGAGCCAGCATTCATCTCTCCAGGCTTCCTGACTGTGGTTGTCATGTGACCAGCTGCCTCAAGCTCCTGCCACCATAACTTTTTCAACATGCTAGACTGTACCTTTGAACTGTGATCCAAAATAAAAACCTTCCTGAAGTTGCTTTAGTCAGGTAATTTTATCCCAGCAACAAGAAAAGTAACAAATACAGCAACTCTTATCAGGCTTACCTTGAAAATCTCTTATTCGCTCTCATCTCAAAGTAAAATCTAGAGGCTTGGGCATGGCCAAGCAAGGCCCTGGTGTTCTGCCTCTGAACCTCCCCTCCTCCACCTCACACACACCTTCCCATCTTAAGACTTTGCAATGGCTAGTCCTTATACCTGCAAAAGTCATTCCCCAGATATCCACCAAACTGAGTCCCTTGGTTTACTGTTTCTCCTTTAGCAGACCTGTAGGATTCAGGAGGGCAAAGGCGATGCTATGTTCATTGGTTCACTCCCAGCCTGTCCCTAGAGCAGGTCCAACACAGAGAGGGTGGGCAAACTTTATTTATTGTGTGAAAGGGACTATCTAAATGAACACTATTGAGTCAGATGCATACATCTTACCATAAAGTTAAATGAAGCATAATTATGCACAAGGAGTTCTGATATTAATGATGACCCTTCAAAGGGCTTTGCTGAGAATTTTTATACAGGTATGACTTAAAAAGAAATTTTCTCCATTGTAGATAAGTGAGATTTTACATGTTTCTGAATCCTCCCAATTACCTGCTATTTTTCTGGTGTTGCGTGATGATAAAGGCTGAAAAGCTGATATTCTCATGCCAGGGTCTTTAGTCTTCGGCCCGGCTCAGTAATGGAGCTGTTATAAATAAATAAACCACCAGAGCGGCTTACCTCCCTCCAGATGTGCTGTGTGCTAGGTCTGCTCCTCAGCACTTGCTAGCAAAATCAATTCTCTTTGAGGCTCTGCTCTACACTCTGCCCCTTATTTGGAAAGGTGGGGATGCTTCTCCCTGGGGGACACTACCTGTGGAAAATTAGCTTCTCCATTACGGTACAAGATGAAAACCCTCTGTTTCTGGATAGCACTAGTCCCCCACTCCCTAGCCATGCAAGCTGAGGGATTCTCTGTTTAGCCACTTCAATCCATGACTTGGAAACTACCAAAGCATAAGGACGATGGACCGAGGATTTCAGAGCTCAGAAACTTGGCACTGTTCAAAAGAAAAGAAAAGAAGACTCTGGTATAGAATCAGCAAACCACCTAGGTCGTAGTAGGTGCTCAACCAGTATTCACTGAGGGAGTGAAAGGATGTAATTGACTGCTCTCAAGTCCTTAATCAAGTTTATTGGCTAATTTTCTTAAAACCAGGTGGCATGTGAGCTGTTTCCACGTTATAAAGATACAATTTTAAAGCTAACACACAGCTGACTCTAGCATGACGTGTCAACATTAACCTTCGTGGAATTCAGCCTTCATGGTCTAAGGACTCTCTTGGACCCCATCGTTATGTTGAGAAAGGCATAAAGGATAAAGAGCTGTCAAAAGATACCATTTCACAATGTAGAAATGAATATTTAAAATTTTAGAACCCCCAATCCAGTCTTAGTGGGATGTGGTGGCACATGCCTTTAATCCCAGTATTTAGGAGGCAGAGGTAGAAGGATCACCATGAGTTCAAGACCACCCTGAGACTACATAGTGAATTCCAGATCAGCCTGGGCTAGAACAAGACCCTACCTCAAAGTAAATAAATAGATAAACCCATTATTCTCGGCACTCTAGGGGTTAATGGCAGAAACATCCTAATATTTCCCTCTCTTGCCTTCAGACTCTGAAGGTGTCACTTAGCAAGTAGTATGTCAAATTCTTTGCAAGAGATGCAAACTGAAAATCCATTTTCTAACAAGAACAAAGAGAAAGGAAGAGGCCTTCACAGTTGCAGGAGGCATAGGGGGAGGGGGAGTTAGAAATTTGAAGGTAATAAGAACTCAGGAAGTTAAAGGAGACACAACTCAGTGAGTGAATGAATTTTAAAATTCCAGAAAGCCTCCAGTCCATCCTGCTCAAGGGAATGTGAAATTCCAGAACTCCAAGGAAGGATCCTCGCTCAGGATAGTGGCAGGCCTGGGGTTAGAACTCATCCTGTCAAAGAGCTGCTCCTCTCTTCCTCCTCTTCCTCCAATTCTTATTTATTTATTTTTTGGGTCAGGTTCATGATGGACCAAATACACTAAGAGAACATTTTCTCTGAGATGTTAACATTGTAGCCACTCAGGGTGGATTTGAGTAACTTTTTTTATTTGTTTGTTTGGTTGGTTTGGTTTGGTTTGGTGTGGGTTTTCAAGGTAGCATCTCCATCTAGCCCAGGCTGACCTGGAATTCACTCTGTAGTACCAGGATGGCCTCAAACTCACCGTGATCCTCCCACCTCTGCCTCCCAAGTGCTGGGATTAAAGGTGTGCACCACCATGCCTAGCTTTAAAGAACTTTTTCTATGGAGCCTTTGTGTTTCTCTGGATGCAGAGATGTACTAGGAAGAAGATGTGGGCTTTCCTGAAGGGCAGCACCAGCTTGTGGATGGATCATATCAAGGGTTATAAATTTTCTTATGTGAATGTGAGTGTGCAGATGGGATGTTGTGAAAACCGAAACCAAATGTACAGAAGCAAAAGGCTCCTGCATTTCAGTTCAACTCTGGCTGCAAGAAAACAAAACCACACACTCAAAGGCTCCCGCCCAACTCTGTGCAGCCCTGTCTGCTAGTTCCTGTGCGGTTTGCCTAAGGACTGCATGCTGCTGGGTAGTGGAAGGTGAGCAGAGTGAGGCAGGAGAGGCTGTTGATGGATCCGTGGGCTGGCTCCCTGCTGCAGCGTGGCACTCGGAAGACAGCACAAAGTGGATCTGTAGACTGAAACGCAGTCATTTTGACGTTTGAAGTCACCATCTTCCTTCTTACAAGAGAGGACTCTAATAACTCGGTGTCAAAGTCAAGACACAAACCCAGGTATGTCATTATGTAACATGGGTTCACATCTGTTAGAAACCTTGAGCACGTTTTTGATTTTGTTCTCTACGAGTCAAATCTAATTAAAACACGTCCCATGGGCTCTCTAAATACTGCTTTTAATACTTCGGTCCATCAGCAAATCTCTTGTCATGACAATGTTTGGCATGATGGGATCCGACTTCTATCGAATGGACTGGAGAAGACTTGGTCCTTACTCAGCTCACAGAAAAAAAAAAAAACTCTTCACTAATTGTATTCAGAGTCATTGGGGAAAAGACTTTAGATGTTGGGGTCACAGAAGTAAAATTCCACTTCACTGTAGTCAGCATTTAATCCAAGTTGGGGAGCAGGAGGTAGTAGGAGGCTGAGTAGCAAATGAATGAACCCCAGATCTGAGGTCAAGATTTCTCTCTTGTTCAATTTCTCAACTAGCTCAAATTGCTAGTTCTGGAAGTATTTGTTCTTTTGACAAAGAATACCAGTTTGGATTCCTTTAATAAAGAAAACTTGACATTGGAAGGTATCATGAGAGGGTACTGTCTATCTTTGTCACTTTATTAATAGTCAGGCAATATCTCTGTGACTGCTTCCAGTTTAGGTGTCCAGTCTAAACATAGCTCCTTTATGCTCTTGTCCCCATCTGTTCCCGAACACGAGGAAATACAAAGATACACCAAGCTTTCACTAACTTCAAAAATCACTGTTTCCTGGGCCTAGGAATGTAGCTCAGAGGTAGAACGATCACCTAGCATTCACAAGGCCCTGAGCTTGACCCCTGGAATCCTAAAAAACTAAAAACAATTATACTGTATCCATGCCTGTTATGGTGGTGTCCACCTTTAATCCCAACACTCTGGAGTGAGTTGAGGCCAGCCTGGTACTACAGTGCATCCTGGTCTAGACCCTACCTCAAATATATATATAATATCCACATATCTCAATATAATCCTTGTTAATGATGCAGATGTAACTGGATTGCATACTAAAATATACACCATTTGATAAGGTAAGTGGGAAATATTTGGGATCTAAATAATCCAATGAAAAAAATTATGAGTTCATGTTGTTTGAGGGTGGGCAACGTCTGTGGAAGGATCTTCTGCTCTGTGTTTATTATAAACCGTTCCTTCTTTAATGAGTGGATTCTTCTCTTTTTTCTTTCTTCTCTCTTTTATCCTTTTTTTTCTATTTTTGTTTTCAGAAAGAACATTGTTTTAAGTTACTGTCCTTAATAACTCGATACTGCACATAAAACTGTGTATGTATAAAAAAATTTAAGGTGACCCTCTTTCTGAAAGCACCTCCTATTAAATAAAAAAGGCAATGTAAACAGAGAACCTGTGTTTAAATTTCAAGTTTTTAAAAGTTCTAATTTGTACCCTTTCTGAGAATATGTTTTGTCTTTTTATTTTTTGTAAGAGAGGCAACCCATATATCACTGAATAAAACTCCCCTATTAGATACAACTTTGAGTGTCTCCATGTACTAAACTTTAATCTTATTTTCCCTAAATTGTAATGGCTTTCATCATTTAAAAAAAATGATTTTACTGAAGCAAAGAAAGAGGTGATCGATCTATTCGACATGAAGAAACATCTCTGTTGCTAATATAATATCCTTTTGAATATATTCCACACTTAGGTCCTTGTGAAATTTTTTAAAAATTTCAATTGTTCCACATCTACCTCACAGGGCCACCAACAGAGTAAATGAGTTAACATGGATACTGGTACTTCAGGAAGAAGCACCGGGAGAATGCAATGTGATAACATTATTGTTTCTTGGAGTTTGGATCATTTTCTTCCTCTTTCTTATGAAACACACCTGGCTGGCTGCCTGAAGCCATCTCTTTTAGAGCCAGTGCCTTCTGGGAGAGCTGACAGTGATCCAAAAGGCCCACATATTTATTGATTCCCAGAGAATCACACCTGCTGGTGTTGGTGACTTAAAGAGCTCATGCCTGAACTTGAACAGAACTTGCCTGTTTTCCCGGATCAAGAAAAGTCTGTAATTGTTCACAAATATGTCATTAAGTGTGATTCCATCAGGATTTCTTAAGTAAGTAACAGTTGCTGCTGGATTGATCCAAGGGAGAGAAACCTCATGCTGTGCTCCCATCACACAAGCTCAAAACTTATTTGAGAATCACCATGACCTTAGTTATTGAAATTAAAGCATAAAATAAACTAGCCCCCATTTTGTCCAACAGTATTTACCCCCCAGTCTCCTATGTCTCTATTTCTTCTTCTTTCCTTATTGTATTTTTTGAAAATATCATTTGTTTATTTATTAGAAAGATAGATGGGGGAGGAAAATAAAGAGAGAAGGAGAGAATGGGGGCAGCAAGGCCTCTAGCCACTGCAAATGAACCCCAGACACATTTAACAACCTGTGCATCTGGTTTAATGTGGGTACTGGAAAATCAAAATTGGGTCCTTAGGCTTTGCAGGCAAGTGCCTTAACTGCTGGGCGATCTCTCCAGCCCTCCTTATTGTATTTTTATACCATTTGATAGTTCTCAGGAAAGCATAGTCGCATTTAATAAGCATCGATTGCACAATGGATTTGTGCTGACCCCAGGTGCCACACCCTGGGCCAGGCACTGAGTTCTCTACAATGTTCATATTAGGTTTCAATAAAATTGAGCCAATGAGAATTTGATAAATAATGTTCAAGAGTGATTTTCTTTTTAAGTATGTATCCATAGACAAAAATTTTAGTTTAAAAATCACTACAACATACATGATGATAAAACCCTAATGACTCCAAAGATTTTAACATATGTCTTAAGAAAAAGGTGAATGAAATATACAAATTTAAGCTATGTGGAATGGCACACACCTGTATTCCCAGCACTTGGGAGACAGAGATAGGAAGATTGGTGCAAGTTTGGGATCAGCCTGGACTGCATAGCAAGGCCAACTAAAGCTATATAGCAAGACCTTGACTCAAAGACAAGCAAAGTATATGACTTCAAAGAAAAATTGAAATGTTAATACAATAAATACCCCATTTTCACCACTTAGGTTCAATAACTGATAACTTTTTGCTACATATGCTCTAAATGTATTTCTTTCCACATAATAATAATTCACTCCTTAATAATTCAGTTCACATCTAAGAAATGGGATGTTCTCCTATATACCCGCATTACCTTATATCTGTGAAAATGTGTAGTAAGTCCTTAATTACATCTAATACCTAGTCCATATTTATCCTATTTGTCCCCCAAATGTTACCAATATCATTAACAAAGCAGAACCTAATATGTAAAAACATATTTTGCATTTGATTTTATATCATTTCATTGACCACTGATTTTTTTTGAAGCTAGCTTAGTTATCTTGCAGAATGTCCCACATTCTGAATTAGTTATTGCCTCATGTTTAATTTATTCCTCTATCCCAGTGTTTCATGTAAGCACCAAGTCAAAACTAAAAGCATGTTGAGGTTTTGATTGAACACCTCTTACATGGTGCCGTGGGGTGCCCCAGATGGCATCCTGTCAGGAGGCATGGCATTCTGGATTGTTCTACTACTCATGCCAAGTCCGACCATGGCTCAAGAAGCAATCCTGCTCAGGGGATCTCTCTTGCCCATTATAAAGACACTTGTTTCCCTTTTGCAATTAGCAAATAACCTGAGGGGAATAACACTTTGGCCCTGTGGTAATATCCTATTTTCCAATAAGTTTTTGTCTGATAATTTTAGATAATAATCCTTACTTAAATCAATTATTCTATTGGGGGTCATTTATATTTTTAATACACTCACTTGTAAAGGTGTAGAAGACATACGAATTCACCACTCTCAGCAGCAGGGCCTAAGTTCATGTGCAAACGTGGTGACGCAGTAATGCTGGCTGAGTACTTGCTGTGAAGACAGGCACGCTGGCTTTGAGCTCAGCCTGCCATTTACTAAATGAAATGAATAAGAATTCAGTCCATGTTTCAGTTTCTTTTTTTTTTTTTCTCTTTTTCTCTTTTGGTTTTTTGAGGTAGGGTCTCGCTCTGGCCCAGGCTGACCTGGAACTCACTATATTGTCTCAGACTGGCCTCCAACTCACAGCAATCCTCCTACCTCTGCATCTTGAGTGCTGGGATTTAAGTGTGCACCACCATGCTTGTTCCAGTTTCTTAAACTACAAAATAGGAATAATAATGGCACCTCCCTCATAGGCTTGTTAGGGGGATTAAAGAATTTATACAAGAAAAGTTTCCAAAACTGTATTATTGCTATTACTAATATTATGATTATCATTGAAGCACTGATACTTTGCAGGCATCAATGAGGAAACTAAGAAACAAAGAGGTCAAGCACACACAAGGCCAGAATTTGAATTCAGGAAGTCTGATTCCAGAACTCTCTCACTCTGAAGACTGGAATAGGGAATGAAGAGTGAGTGAGGCGAATGTAACTGAATGGAAATCAGCAAGAATGGCCCCTCCCACCTAGGGTTGAAGTTATTGAAAATGTATGCACATTGGTTCCCAAACACACCTCAGCTTTTTGTTCATCTGAATAAGAATGGCATTCTCTTGTGCACAGATTGTATACTTATTGCATTTCCATAGCTTAAGGCCCTTCCTGTACTTAAGAACATAAGTAGTCGGAAGTGAAGAAAAAGAGAACTAGGAAGGTAGAGGAAGAAAAAAATATCCCTCTCATTTTTCACAATCCTGCACCACAGAGGATTTTACCACTAAGACACAAGTGCACAGGCCTTGTCAGATTCATAAGGACCACACTGGGTTTCCTCATGGGGCGACAGATAGCTGCTGTTAGCAACATCCAGGGCTGGTTATCTCGTGTTCTCAGACATTCCATAAGTCAGTCTGAAACATACAGCTGTATCCAGAAAAAAGCCTTCCCAGCTAGGGATTGGTCGTTGCCCCTCCATTAGCATTGCAAATGGGCTCCAGGGCCAAGCCAAATCTTATCCACTCCTTAAATTGCCATTACAGAATGCTCTCAAGTGGAATTTTCTAAGGAGAACTAAAAATAAGTGAGGAAAAACATCCAACATTAATAATGTTTTTTATGCATTGCTAACACAGTCATTGCTAAATCGGTTCTGCCTTTTTGTGTTTTTTAATGAAAAGCAGCCTAATTGATCAATTGGTCATGAATAATACTTTTTCATGTGTTGTTTTTCTACACCCCTCACTGTTTTCATGTGTCTGCCTGCAAATGATTTATGATTTGTGTCTTTTGTCTAGTACTTTATGGGGAAATATTAGAAACAAACCGCTGAGAACTCCAAAGGCCCTCAGTAAATAAGGAGACAGTTCTCTTGTTAAATATGATTTTAAAGAAGATTCCAAACAACTTGGAACTATTATAAGAGTAATAGACAAGTAGGAGAAAAAGAAACCTAGTAGATTTGCAATTTTGGATCTCTGTTCATAATTTTATAAATCATAGATTTTAGCTTTTTATAAAGGACCGGAAATGTGAAGCCAGCTGAAAAGGCTATGTCACCCACCCCCCCATAGAATTGTCCAAAAAAAATGTGTATTATTGAATTGGTGAGTATAGCAGGGGGAGCTCAAACATACATTAAGTCTAAGCAAACTATCAAATTTTAATACCATATATAACAACTCTTTAAATTACCTATAAATATGCTCCCACAGCCCACAGTTCTTAGTGGGGGGGTGGAAGAAAGGGGTGGGAGAGCATCACAGATACATCTAGAAAACTATTAAAAGCTTCCCCAAAATTCACCCCAGGGGGACCCCATGCCCAGCCTTCAGCTTCACACCACTTTATCGAGTTTCCCTGGTGTGTTATCCATGTACGTACAATAGGAAAATTCTTCCTTTATCTCAAGCTATTTTACAGTGAACACAATGAGTTTTAAAGAGAGGTTTCACATATAATATCATTAGTCTAGGTATGGTCTTTGAGGTAGATAAGCCGTACATCTCATTTTGCAGAGAGAGAAAAGCGAAGCTCAATCAGTTTGAGGTAATTTTGTTAATGTCTGCTGGGACGTAGCGCCAAGGCCAAGTTGTAGCCCAAGCTCCTTCCCTCACACTGCTCTAGATTCCAGTCACAGGAGCCCTTGAAGAGCTACCTACATGACCTTGAGCAAATCACAAAATTCTCTGGGCCTCAGTTTCTTCTTTGATCTAGCGAAGGATCAGACCACATGTTCTCTTGACACCCTTTGGGGTTTTCTGTTGAAAACTATGTATGCCGCAGAGAACAGAGGGAAATGAGACTTTCTGCTATAGATGGCAAGACCCTTCATCCTTCTGATTGGTCATGAGAGCTGGCATAGGATTCTTGATTGATTCCTTTCCATGGTCCAAATTCTATTTGGAACAATAAATATCAATCGTGCCTTTGTGGGCTGTGTGACATTCTGCTGGTCGCCTCATTTGCTTCAGGGTTGACTTTTCCACAGCAATTATCCTCTGACCCTGTGCTCTGTACTACAATATTTTATTATCCCTTGTGGGCAGTTCAGAGGGCAGCATAAATAATGCTGATGGACTTATTTAGGGCTGATAGATTCTATCTTTCTTAAAGAGGTTATTCCTTATGAAGGACACAAAACTTCCACCTGATTTTTCATGATTAAGAATTATATTCTTTAATGTCCCTGAAATGGACTTGGCAGTTGGAGACTTGTAAGCTCGGATGGCAGAAGCTGCAAGATCAAGAAAGGACATGCCCATCCTCCCCTCAAGGTTTATGGGCACAGATGCGCCAGCTACCTCAACATCTGAAGAGGTGGCTGCCCCTGTTAATGATGAGACATCGGGGCTGTGATCCTCAGTCTTTCTGCTTTTAAAGTTTCTGAGTTGACCAGGCTGATGAGTGAGGTCACATCCACTTCTAACAGCTAAGTGGATAATTTGCTCTGTACTGTGCCAGGTCTTGGGGCTGTGGGAGGCAATACTGTCCTGTGATGAGAGTGATGGAGCATGAACGAAGCTCCTGTATTCTGTGTTCTATTCTTGGCTTTGCAGATGACTCAGGGTCTCTACTGCTCTGTCCTGGAGCAAAATGATATTGTTCTTTAACCCACCACACAGAAGGTTCAGGAAGATATGTGCATGACCACCTCCAAAAAATGCATATCATGGTGCTTTCTTATTTAAGCAGACTCGTCCTGGAGAATTTTTTTATTTCTTAAATCATTGTTTTTAAATAGACCACAACACAAGGACATTATGTATGACATTGTGACTAGACACTTGGTCCCCTGTAAATATCCAAATAAGCAAAAAGGGAAAGTGTGAAGATAAGGAAGCCCTGAGCTGGAGAGATGTTCTCAATGCCAGCTTTTAGTTGTAGAAGGCTTGGGTTTGCTATAGCATGGGCATGTGACTTCCATGCGAAAATGAAGATGTAAGAAAGAAAGATTTACTATCTTGGCAATGTTGTCAGCTCACATTATATCATAAGTGAAGGGTCAATTCAGTGTTATTACCATCAAGAGAGAGGCCATGATGCTTTGTCATGTACTTGCTATAAAAAATTACCTGTCTGGTTACTTTAATTCATCTTTCTGCTGCCGTCTGCTGAGATTCCCTACGTCTCTCACTGACAGGGACCCGGATGTACTGAGAAGATTCAGGGTAATAAAATCAAGTTCTCTTTCCTGGGGAACTAAAAATCTCTCAGGAAAAGTAGGACAAGTAGAAGAAAATGCTGCTGTGCAAATCTTATGACAAGGGGCTGGAGAGATGGCTCAATGGTTAAAGGCGCTTGCTTGCAAAGCCTGATGACCAGGTTCAATCCCCAGTACCCACGTAAAGCCAGAGGCACAAAGTGGCACATGCATCTGGAGTTCGTTTGCAGTGGCAGGAGGTCCTGGTACACCCACATTCACTCTCTGTCTACCCCCCTCTCTCTCATTCTCTCTCTCTCTCTCTCTCTCAAATAAATAAATAAAAATATTTTTAAAGCACATGACATAAAAAAACAACTCACTACAAGGAGGTCATGGAGCAAAGGCTTGTGGAGAGGTTGCTAGAGAGGGCTTCAGGGAGGAGGTGCACCTGGAGGCAAGAGGAGGTAAGCAGAGCCCTACACTGATGCCAGCTTTTCCACTTCAAGGGAATCGTGGGAGGGATGGGATGCTTATTTTGCAAGCACCTAAGAGGGAAAAGGCCCTTGTGAGTGTTTTTCTTAGAAATCAGAAATGAAACCTCGAACTCTTTCCTAAGTAAGCTGCTCTTCCCCACTTCTAACCACGTCCCTCAAAGTCTTTTTTTTTTTTTTTCAAGCATAAAGCATAAAAATCCTTGGTGCTTTTAACTCCAGTTCCGCATGCTGCTGTCATTTTAAGTGATCACTTCTCTGGAAGGAGTCCAGTTTCAAACCCTTTTTCAATCGGGGTGCCCAGAACAGAACAGCGCTCTCCCAGATTGGTCTGACAATGCAAATACCATGAGATAATTTCTCCCCGAAACTATGCCCTCTACTTCTATTAATATGGACCATCATTGCATTAGCCTTTTGGCGTTTATGTCACACTACTGACTCATACCGAAACTGTGGTCAACTAAAACCCATGAGTCCCCATATACACTGCTGTCAGGCCAGATCTTCCTTGCTCTATGCTAGAGAGAGGGAGAGAGAGAGAGAGAAAGGGGGGGGGGGAGACAGAGACAGACAGCGAGAGGCCCTAGGCATAGGGGTTTAAATATAGTGACATTTATCCCTATTACATTTGATCATATTGATAGCAAACTATCAGAATATTCCAGAACCAGCATGTTTTCTCTCTCTCCCTGCCAGCAGGTGTTTATCAGCTAGTGTAGCACCATAGCTAATCTCACACTGATCCTTGCCTTCAAAAGGACCGGAAGTGTATTCTCTGTTTCCTATCCACAGTCATCTATCTGTAAGCCTGGAGCAGTTGGTATCATTCCTCCAACCAGTGAGCCTACATGGCCCTCACTGGAAAACAGGAACAAGCCTGGTGTGGTGGTGCATGCCTGTAATCCCAGCACTTGGGAGGCATAGGCAAGAGGATTGCTGTGACTTCCAGGCCAGCCTGAGACAACATAGTGAATTCCAGGTCAGCCTGGGCTAGAGTGAGACCCTACCTCAAAAAACAAACAAACAAAAAAAAACAGAAATAAATGTGAACAACCATTTTCTTCCCAAGGCTATGCAGCAAGTTAGTTGTGTGTAAAATTCAAAGAAAATGCTACTCAGAGACAATATTATGTGAAAGGAGGAAAAGTTTATACGGGGCTCCGTGCAGCTGTCAAGACCCGACTATCCTTATCAGTACGTGTTCCAGCTGGTATCATCCATTTGTGCAACTGTTTTAAAGATACGACTGGCTTATCTGATTTGCTACTGTAGTTACATTATGTGATATGAATATAATTTTGCACAATATTATTTGAGTAAATGCCATAAGGCCTTTCTCCTTTGCCAGACCCACTCAAAAGGGGCTCTTGAATTGTATGAAGAGCATGTCAATTAAGAAGAGCTTCAGTAGACTGGTAAGGTGGCCCAGTTGGTTAAAATGTTTGCCATGTAAGCATGAGGACCTGAGATTGGATCCCCCGGCACCCATGTAAGATGTACGCGCCTGTTATCCCAACGCCGGGGAAGCAGAGACAGGAGGATTCCCTGGGGCTTGCTGGCCAGCTGCCTAGCCATAATGTGAGCTCTAGGTTCAGTGTCTCAAAAAACTGTCTCAAAGAGAGAGATTGGGAAAGGCACCTGATGTCGACCTCTGCCTCCAGATGCACATACACACATGTGCGTGAATGTATGTGTGCACACACGTTCATATGAACATGTGGACCTGCATAGACATGCAGAAAGAAAGAAAGAAGAGAAGAGAAAGGGCGAGCTCTAGGGTAACCAAGGCCAAATACTTAAGACCCCCATATTTTAACTTCCATAATGAATTTCTTATCAAGTTCCTGGAGAGCCTCCAATAGATCTGATAATTCTATGTTCCTAAAAAAATGGAGTCGATTTTGTGTTGGTATTGCTGGATGAAGGCATGGAGAATAAAGGGTTAATGATGTTTGAGCAGGTGAAACCCCGGTGATAACCCAGTAGGAGTTTTCCAGCTTCTTTCTTGGACCCTGACTCCCAACCCCCAAAGCAAGCCACATAGACCCAGGTATGCACCCCAGCTGTGCCTAGAAGGTGGCAGTTTTCCTGTCCCCACCATCTGATATGTGTCCAAGCTCATGTCTATATGTAAAGCAGGTATTTATAGGTTGTTTTTTGTTAATCCTTGTTGCAGTCAGCTTTCTAGTTGCTGCGCAGAAAGAACCCAAACAAAAGCGGCTTATGGAGGAATGGGTTTATTTGGCTTACGGACTCGAGGGGAGACTCCATTCTGGCAGGGAAAACGATGGCATGAGCAGAGGGCTGGACATCACCTCTGCCACAGCGCTGCAAACAGCGGCAGGAAGGTGTGCCAAATACTGGCAA
>PVHP010010086.1:0-48601 GCA_004024765.1 Zapus hudsonius | reverse complement strand
AATATATTTACATTGTACTTGGTATTACTAATTCATGTAAAGTCTATTTCCGACTTTCTCCATGGAGTTTCTAACTTTTGGGGGAGGATTTAATTAACTGCATGAAAGAATATTAACATCAAGAATATTTAAGAATTCCTACACATTTTCTTTCACTTCGTGATAAGCATAAAAAGAAATAATAAAGTAAGCTAGTAATTCTTAGAAGTAAAGAAGGGAGTCTGGAAAAGAGAAAAGAAAGAATTTTGTGAATATTTACTATATTGAAAATACTCTATCAATTCACCATATGTTGATTCACCATATGTTGTGCTTATACTATGAAAAATAAACTAGGTAGGCAGTTTCTAAACAAAAAAAAACCTAACAATCAAAAACAGCTGGAAGTTATAAAAATGTAGAATTTAATTAAGACTTAACTTCGCCACACAATGCTCATCACATTCTTCTTAACTATTTCCTGCCTAGTTTAGAAGGGGCTGCTAACAAGATCTGCAGAAGTGCTGGTCTCTGCTATTAGAAGGAGAGGGAAACCAAAGAAAACCATATTCATCTATCTATATTGAGTTATAGAAACGTGTAAAGGATATAAGATGAAAGAGCCAATTTACGTGACTAGGTGATCTGGGTTTGGCTATATTTACAAAAAAATGTGTATGTGTGTGTGCACACATGTACTATCAAAATGTAATGATCAAAGTATTGAAATAAATAGACTTGAATGACATGAAACAATCTTGTGGTGGGGAAGAACTTAGAATAAGAGATCTAGGCTCAAGTACACATTGTACTACTCGACGTGTATCTGTGGATATGCCATGGAACTGCTCCAATTTTAACACTTTCTTTCTGGGGGAGGGGTAGAAATCCCATACAGAGTTATGATGCATGTTTAATGAGTATGGTTCTTTAATATTATTTAGCACTTATCAGAATTTCTGGCAAAGAATTCAATTTAAATTTTCATTCATCATATAGAACAGTGTCCGTGTTTATAGCAGGAGCTGCTAGGGAACAGTATGCATTAACATGTTAACACAAGAAATAGTGCATCAGCCAATTTTCTTGTGTTACTGAGAAGTGTATAATACCAGTTTTTATTAGGAAAATGCCATTTCAAGGCTGAGGGAAATGACTTTTTCCTCATACATGCATATAGCTATTATCTTAATAAAGTTGTTAGTACACTGGTTTATTTGTATTGACTCTAGGTTGCCTAGAATTTCCATTATGTAAATTTAGTCCCTTCACAAAATGCTTTGGATGCCAACTGCTTTTTCAATTTAAAAGTTTGTATCATTTTAATATCTCTTCTCAAGCTTCTGGTTTTCCCCCTTTTATTAACTTTAGTCATTTGTAATTTGTTATTTTAACAACTGGGATTACATTGATGTATATGAATGACTTGGCTGTTCTTTTGATCTAACGAGAGACAAATCTCACCTAATTTCTCTAGTGATTTAGCCCAGTTATTGGAGTTCAACTTATGAAATTCATTAGGTAATAATGATCCTGTGAAAAGATAATCCAGTAACAAATATTGAACTCAAAATCTGGAAATTAATTTTTCTGTTAGTCAAAAGACAAAGAAAAATCACAAGGCAACACTTTTGTCCCAAGAGTAAAGAAATGCATTACCTTTAAACCTGTTTGAATGGATCTCTAATTCTTTTATTTTTCTTATTGAAAAAATAAAAACAAGATTAGTACAAGTGATCTCTACTTTCTTCTAGACAGAGGAAGGTATCCATTTTTTTTATCAAGTCCCAGAATGTTTGGAGAGGTAAGTAATTTAGCCATCCATTGTCCCAGATTTATTTTGAACACCGGAACTCTTTCTGCCGGTGAGCTCTAAAACTGAGCAGAGCAAGCAGAGCCATTCTTCATGCTTCTTGAGGTTTAATGAAATCAATAGAATCTTATTACTATCTGATTGTGGTTTGGCATGGGGCCCCAGGCTCTGCATTTCATTTCTTAAACTATGTGTGCATATGTATGTATGTATATGATGTGTGTGTGTGTGTGTGTGTGTGTGTGTGTGTGTGTGTGTGTGTGTGTGTGTGTGTATACATACCATGGTGCACATATGTAAGTCTGAGGACAAAACTCCTGGTGTTTTCCTTACCCTCCACCCTGCTGGATACAGGGTCTTCTTAGTTATTTTCTTTTGTCCTTTGGCTTTGTGCACACCAACCTAGCTGGCCCTGGAGCTTCCTGCTTCTCCTGGCTCCTCTTCCCATTTCCTTAGGCATATGCATGAGCAGATGTATTAGCTACTTTGCATCAAGCTTTGCCTGGGTGCTAGAAGGAAAAAATTCCTGACAGCACTTTCGCAAGCAAACACCTGTAATCACTGAGCCATCTAACAAGCCCCCCCCCCTTTTCCCACAAGGTCTGTAAATTTGTATATTGTATTTTGATTTTGATTATTTTCCTCTCCCCCCATGCCTTTAGTATTTTCACTTTGGTCTTTTTAAAAACCTGGCTGAAAGCTGCCTTCAAAAATTAAAATTACTGGTGCCTGGTCTCTCTGTCCTCCTACCTGGATTCTGAAATAATTAGCATGGACGCACCCTGGGTATTAGCATTTTGAAGGCTCTCCAGGGTATTCTAATATGCAGCCAAGATTAAGGAGCAGTTGTTACCCCAGTAAAAATGTCTGAGTGTGTGTATGAACATGTGTGTTGGAATAGATGTATGTCATGATCCCATTTGTCTTTCCTAGTATCTGTCTCCCACAGAATGATGAAAATGCATTTTGCATCATATTGTAGCTAGTAATACTGTTTGCAACCTTTTATTGAATATAATATGTGACATATGCATTTTAAAACAGATTGTGAGTATAATTTTTATTCTATCCTTCATTGGATTTAACTATGTTCCATGGCTTAACCAGTATAGGAAACAACCATCACTTTTATTAATGGTAAATGTGAATGAATGCTTCAAGTCCTTTAGGAAGCTCATAATGTTAATAGTTGGTATGGATATTTTATTATTAATGCAATTAAGGTGTTGAGTGTTATTCATCAAAGTTTTTTTTTTTTTTTTGCATTCCTCTTCTCATTTCCTTCAAACAGTACAATTTCAAAGGAAGAAGTGGAAGCCATCTTTTCTAGTGAGGAAGTGTGGTAGTTTGAAGGCATGTCCCCCAGTAGATTCAACAGTTTGTTAAAGTTTTCCTCCAGCAGCCTTGCCTGAGGGGGTGTTATCTTGGCTAGATCCAAGACCCTGCCCTTAAAGTATTTCTGGGCCCTTAAAGTATTTCTGGGGTGGGTCTGGAATTCCAACTATACATATGATATGCAAAGAGTAGTCTGAGCTCAAGCCTGGAGTTGGTGGTTTGCCTGTTGGGGAGTACTTGCTGGTTTATGGAGGTGCTGTTGGTGGGTTTCTCTCTCTGCTTGGACCTGAAAGGAAGTCAGCCTCTTTCACCATGATAGAATTTCTCCTGGACCTATAAATTCAATAATTTCCATCCTCCTATAACTATGCCTGGTTTGGAGGTTCATCCCAGAGACTTGTGGCTGACTACAAGGAGGGTACTTAAATCACTGAGATTGTTAAAAATTGTCTGTGCATGGTGATAATACAAATCAGACTGATTTTGGCCAGCTTCATAATTATCTCGTATTCTTTATCCATAATGTATCTCCTTGTAGTCTATACCCTGAACATATTGCCCTAAACATCCTACATTTGGAATAAATTTTAAAATAATAAAATTTTGCAAACACTTTATTGATACATAGGAGCTTCCCAATGGTTTTATAAGTAATTCATCTTGTTCTATGTAGAGGGTTGTACAATTAGCATCACTGCTATAAATATAAAATACATTTTAAAAGATTATTTCAAACAAGTGTTAGTCTTTTCTGATATTTAATATCATCAATATTTCTATAAATGTGTTTTACTATAAAGTCTCAATAATGATTGCAGATCATAGTCAGGTGTAAGTCTTATTTTACATGGATGGCTACATTTTTTATTTATTTTTCTAATGGAATTTATACTTTCATGTTGGTAGGAAAAATAATTTACTACAAATATGAATTTTTTCTGTCAAATATTTAGAAAGTAAGCCATCCCAGGTTTTTCTCATTAAATTGTGCTTGTGGGGCATTTTTTTAAATTTGTGAAGTCTAAATGTGGATGTTTTTGATGCATTAATGTTCATGTTGTATCTCCTGGAGGTGTTCCTGCTCCTGTCACTAGGTAAATACAGCCACTTTAGTGTTTATCCAAGACCTGTAAGTTTCTTGTTTTTCTTCAGTTTCTCAATGAACTCAGGTGGTCTTTTGAGCTGCATTGTATAAAGAAGTAATTCATCTTTAAAATACATCATTGACAAAATAGCCATTGATTGCTTATCTAACCAATTATTTAATATCTCATTTTATTAACTAAAATAACGCATCATTGTAGTTGCTCCAAATCATCTTTTCTCTGTGTTCATCAATGTCTTGTACCAAAATTAATATATAAATGTTTTATGTATTAATGAAAATAATAGATGATGAAAAACTATGTTGTAAGTTTAAATTATTTTGAGTTAGATTACCCTTAAATATATAACCATATATATATGATATATATTATATATTCTTTTTTATAGGTATCCTCTGACTTTTTCAATGATTTTTCTTGAAGAAATTTGTGAAATCGTTTTATATTTTAATAATGTGGTTTTGTAATTTTTACTTATAATCACTACATTTATAAATTAATATATGCAGACACTGGCATCTATACAGTCAGAAGTTTTTCCATTCAAGAGTATCTTATGCATAAGTATTTTTTCACAGTATGTATTCTGTTATTCCCAAGTATCAGTGTTATTTGGATTAATTCACATTCATTTTCATGTCTACTTAATTAGGTATGCATAAAAGTAATGTATGCAAGTGAATTTGATATTATTATTTATGTGCATGTGGGTGTCTGGTGTTGACATTGAACTGTTTTAGCTTTAGGAAGAGAAGTGTTCTGTAGACGGGAGCTGGCTTATTCAGTAAAACACCTATGATACATATAATCATGAATACCTGAGTTTGGATGTCCTGCACCACATAATTTCCCCAGCAGACTGAAGCCCCACAAAAAAATCTCAGCACTCAGCAGATGTAGATGGGATCCCTAGGGAAAGCTTGCTACTAACTTACCAAATCAATGTTCCTTGAATTCAAATAAAACACCCTTCCTAGGTTAATAAAGTAGAGAATGATCATAAAAAAAACCTGATGTCAACCTGCAGCTTGCACATACATACACACAATGTGGCCTTAAACTTTCTATTCTCTTTCTTCCAACTCCCCTACTTTGGGATTTCAAGCTGGTACAGTGCTGAAGATGGAACCAAGAGCATCATGCATGTTAACAAGACATACTAACAGACAAATCCCACTTCATCTTTAGGTAGCTTCAAATTCAGTCTTTTCTGTTGCTGTCACACATTTAAATTAATACAGAATATTTTTTTAATTATAGTAATTTTTCTGGCTCATTTTTTGCTTTTATTTTATAATCATTTAGAAACTTTAAATGATTTTTATGAATTTGGAGTAATTACATTCAAGAATTGAACTAAATTTTTTATTTTAGTTTAGTGAGATAAAATCAAATTTTCTTTTTTAGCCTTTTAGATTCTAGTATAGCTATATTAATATCTAGATATCTAAATATCAATATATCTATATATGTGTAACAACTATTTTAATGAATTAGGCTGAAGACAAGGGTAGTCCTTTAGAATGACAATGAATTGAGTCCCACATTATTCTTATAAACGGGATTTCAAGGAGATAGTGCTTCTGGTTGAGTTCACAAAATTAGTTCCAAAGTCTAGGGAGAGCAGTATTGTCAGAATTTATGAATCAGAATATCGAAAGGAGAGAAATGCACAAAGAAATGCTTTAGAAATCTGCATAGGTGAGCTCTTGTATCTTTAGCTACATAATAATATATGCATTCATAGGAAAAAAAACTTCATGCAGATGGAAAAATTGTCACTGCCCACCACTCGCGGGGGCAATGATAAAACACACATGCACACACAAACACACACACTGCTTATGGGTGGAAGATCATGCATTCTCTCTTTATTGCTCTCTCATATCCCGAATCCCCCTTGCAGATATGCTACAGAATATATAGAGAGCTCCTTTCCAATCAGGGAGCTATTGATAAGAACCTGTGCATGATAGCCAATCGAGACTACCTTCTGAAACTTATTAAGCCAAGCCCCTCTTGGCAAGCTGTCAGGTACCATCCTGAGTTTAAGCCAGGGTGTGCCTCCGTGGGCCCCCAAAGGCTTTCACCCCCAACAAACAATTATTTAGGTAAATGGGCAATTATCAGGGAAGTGTAAAAAGAAAAATTTCCAGACTAACTAAAAAATAATTGCTTGCATTTTTGTGAGTTCCAGTGGAAAATGCACACTGAGAACATGGGGCATGCCCTTCTGGATGTATCCTTCCTCATTAGTATTAATAAAATAACACCACGGCAAATGCTATTGACTCACCCATTACCAAGTGAAAAAGACAAGATTGTAGAGGATGAAACTGTTTCATTTGTAACTTAATTGATTTCCAGAACAAATTTTATTACTCATTAAAAGTACACTGATATGTACCAATCAAGAAGATAAAATTTCAAGTGTTTGAGAGTCACTAAAAATAATTAGAATGTGAAGGAGAAAATTTTGCTATTTAACCAAGAGAAAAATTAGTCAATAGGAACAGCAATGAGATAGACATTAGAATTGGGAAAAAGCTTTTAAAATAAGTTCAATACACATAAAGTTCATATAAGGATATAAATCAAATAAAAAATAAACCTAAAATTAATCTTAGATCAAAATTTCCCTAGATGGGTTTAATGATTAAACCCTGAAGAAGGAACATCAAAGAACTTGAAGAAACAGTAACACACTCACACAATGAAGTTAGGGACTCCCCAGACCTGTATGAGCATGCAGGCACCACTCCCACACTAGACAAAGAAAGAACAGAGTAAAACATTTGAAAAATAGAGATGAAATGTTTTCTAAGTTTGAGAAAATTACAAGCTCATAGAATCAAGAGTTTTACTGAATTCCAAGGTGAATGAGCCAAAGGAAGACTAGCCTAAACATATGTGTTTGGTCTGTAAAATTAACAAACCCATATAAAAATTTATAATAAGCCAGATATAAAAGGAAAAAGTCTAAAGAAGTATAAAGGGTGGGGACCCTGCTGAGAGGCATGGAGGACACAGGGATAAAGGGAAGGTGAGACTGGCCTGGAACCCTGATAATCTCATCCTGAGACCAGCAGAGTTCAGCTGATTCCTTTCCTCCCAACCTCCAGTTACCTGGTGGGCCCCAGCAAACCCTGATAAGTCCAGTAAATTCAAGGCCTGAGTTTACTGGAGTTCACATAATCAGTTATAAGGTAATAACAAGGGCCAGGCAATGAGAAAGTCCTTCTAGCTTATCTGTGAAGTTGGCCCTGCCAATCTTTTCATAAGAACTCCACAGGCTACCCTTCCCCTACCAATCCCCTTGCCCATGATCCCCTGCCTCTCCTTTCTCCTGCATAAAAGCACTCTCCAACCTAATAAATGAGCTGTTCACTGCAACTGTCTTTCTCTCGTGTTCTCATGCTTTCCCAAGCCTCTGCACACTCAGGTCTATGGATAAACAGGGGTCAGTGTGCCCAGTGGTCTCCCAAGTAATCCATGGAACCATAAGGGAAATTTCAATGTATGTCATGCCACAAACTTCATATCAGAAGATAAAAGAATGACAAGTTTGAAATGCCGAATGGTAAGAAAAGAAAATCTATAGAATAAAAATATGTGAGGGTAAAAATTAAGATATTTGTCATGTTAATAAAATGTGAGATAGGAAAATGCTCTTAAAGAATCTAAGGGATAAAGATAATTTAAAGGTTGGATATGTAAACAATTATTTTATTTCTTATTGACTGTGAAGTTCTTGGTGTTAAAGAAACATCCATATCAGCCCTGTTAGGTTTCACAATACAGTATGCAAGAGGAAACAAGAGAAACTAAAAGCAGAGGATGGGGAGGAGTGCTGTGGAGTACTGTTTTCTGGACATAGCATGCCTGTGGCATTCACAACTTCACAGCAACTCTTATTAACTGCACAAGATTTTCACAAAATTCCACCGTGTTTCACAAAGGAGGGCATCTTTCATAGGTGTTAGCATGTGGGAACTGAAGATACTTTCTTCAGTTGTGTTCTGATAAATAGCCTCCAATACATGCTAGTGAAGGCAACCCTAATTCAACTCAGTGGGACACATGCATGCATGCCACACACACACACACACACACACACAAAAAAAAATAAGACATCAGTGTAGAAGAGGGACTACTTGGGATTCAGCAGAAGAGGGGCAGAGAATGGATGAAGAGAAGATAATGGACATCAAATTTCATTGTTTTAAAATTGTCAATTAAAAAATCAGAAAATAAACAATGTATCATCTGATAATTTTGCTTAAAAGCACTTGGCCAATTATAAAATATATGAGTGCATACGTATTTACATGTAAGTACATACACCTATTTATATATGGACTTTTAAGGTTTTTATGTTTTAAATATATCAGTAGACTAGCATTTAAGGAAGAGTATACAATTAAAATACATGTTAGAGAAACCCAAATGAAATAATGAAGTATAGTTAGTAAGCCAAGAATATTCATGACATTGACATAGATGATATAAGACGTTTTAGGAAATAAAATGAATAAAAGTTACATGGAATTGTTAGAAAAATGAAACAAAAAACTGCACATTTAATTCAATCCCTTCAGTTATCACATTATGTGCCAATGATCTACACTTATTAAAAGATAATCAGCTTCCTATTCACAAACAGCAATGTACAGAGAGCAGAATGTTGTTTGGTCTTTCCTGTGACATTTTCTTTGAATGAGCTCAAGGTCGCGTGGTTTCTGTGATGAGTTCATAGAAAGACAATATGGTTCCAAGCCTCAGAACCACCACAACAGTTTAGTTTCAAATACAAGTCTGACCTGAGTGCTCAGATCATACAAATAATGCAAAACTGCAGAATGGAGTATGCCAGTGTTATACAGAGGTTATTGAATGGTGAGAAAATACATAAATACATACCATTATCAGGGCTGAAAATGGTTTGTAAAATGACTACCAGAGACAGTAATGGATTGTTTCAGACCATCCTTGGAATTTTCACAAAATATGGAAATTATTACTTTAATGTCTTCTTTCAGTCAAGGTGGAACAAGAGAGCAAAGAAATTAATAGGACAATTTATTTAGTGAGTCAAGAGACCCAGGGAGGCCATGTTCTTTTGGAGGAGTGGGACTGCAGCCTCTTCTTCATATCTATACAGTATTTATTAATAGACAAAGACCAGATATCAAAAGGATTAGAAGTGTGTGGTTACACTCTTAAGGTAATAGAAGGTGAAAATTAATCCAGAATTATTAACTCTTGCCGGACTGCATATTGTTTGCCCTGGTCATTGATGACAGAATGTTTTTTCATACAGAGTTTATCAATCACCCTTGATGCCAGCAGATGGGCAGCTGTTTTTCCAAGAAAAGTGTGCAGTCCGGACGTCCCGCTTTGCTGACTGTTGTCAGGAAGGCAACCGGCATGGCTATGCAGGAGTCTCCTACTGTGTAAGAATCATAAAGCTCAGAAAAGTTGCAAAATAAATGAAGAAAGACATGATTACATTTTGATGTTGATTTTTGATGACACAGATAATAATCAAGTTGATAAATATAATTGTACTAAAAGTCAATTTGAGAATGTGAAATTCTAACCAACTGTGAAAATGAAGAAATCAGTAAAAGGTATAGAAAATAGACAAAACCATTATACTTGTAGTATACTTCTGAAATTTTCATCCAAACCTTTTGAATAACAAATTTTGATGCACATACTTAATTAATTGCCAAAAATGCATATTGAGGTCTTAGGGTAAATTTTATGGTAATTATTAAACAAAATTCCAAGATAATCATCTGATATAAAATAGGATCACATTATTATAACTAGCTTAAAATATTCATATGCTGGAGAGATGGCTCAGTAATTAAAGGTGCTTGGTTGCAAAGCCTGATGACCTGGGTTTGGTTTCTCAGAACCCACATAAAGCCTGATTCACTAAGTGGTACATGTTTTTGGAGACACTGTCATGCCCGTTTTCTCATGTCTCATATGTATCTGACCTCTAATAAATATTTTTTAAAATATTCATGTGTTGTAGTCAGCCACACACTGCTGGGATGAATTTTCAAACCAGGCAACAATTTGGGGGAGGAAAATATTTATTGAAACTACAGATTGAGAAGTTCCGTAACAGCGAAAGAAGCTGGCCCTCTTTCATGGGTTTGAGCAGAGAGAAAAACCCATCACCAGCACCATATACACAGAACAACAAACAGGTAGGAGCAGCTAAGGAGAGAATTTCTTCACCTTTATATAGCCTTAGGGAGGGGTCTTGCAACCCTTCCCCAGACTTAATGGCTTCCTGAGTCTCTGGAATTTCCTTCCTGCATGGCCCACACTGGAAAAGATGTTTACTTCCAGCTTCTTTGAGCTTCTTTACATCCTGCCCCTTGCTGAGAGGCTGCCTTCCTGTAAACATCCTCAGAGACCTACCCAAGATAATTAAAATTTTCAAGTTGACAACAAAACCTAACCATCCCATCATGGTTAATATATTTTGATAGAATTGATGAAATATATATTTGAGAAAACTAGCCTCTGAAACTTTCCTGTCCAGAAGTGGAGAAAAGAGCAGAGCCTGAGAGTTGTGAGAGCTAACTCCTGGTACCCCCATCCCATAAGTGAACTTTCTGCCTCTACTGAAGAGATGTTTAGTTTAAGCCATTAATAAACCTGCTATGTCTGCTGTACCTGCTGCTTGGATATTACTGTAACTGGTTTCCTCTGTACACAGGCACTCTTGGGCACTTTTATTGGACAATGAAAACAGCAAAGTGAACAAGCAGTACATTGTATGAGGAAAGCATAAGGACCTTCCAACCTTGGATAATCTTTGAATGATTTTTAAAGAAAGGAATTTAGGAGTGTAACCTGATGTACTCGGCTAATTCAGAACACACTCACACATGCATGCACGCACACACACACAAACACACACACACAAACACACAGACACACACACACACACACACACACACACACACACACACACACACACTGATCACAAGAACAATTACAATAAGCCCACCTGTTCCCTACAACAGATCTGTGGGCTCCTGGCTACTGAGCTCATTGTCTTCAGCATTATGAACAACACTTCTTATACATGGATGCTTGTTCACAGTTGAGAGTTCAACCAGGCCTCTGAGGGAAGAAACCTAGAGCATAGCTTCATATCAGTTAGCATCTCTAAACATTGTTTGTGACTATTGGACATCTGTGCTGTTTAGGCCAAAATTGGTACACCAATGCAGAGGAACCCTCGTCACATTGCTTTAAGAGGGTGGATTACACAGTTAAAAGAGTAACTTTAAAGCAAGTAAGGAATTTAGAATCTCACAGCAATAACATCACAAAATCTATAATTAAGACCCATAAGAAATATTCCCAGTTCTTTCCCATAGTTAGTTCTTATAGTTTGTTCTTATAATTTGTTCCCACAGGTCAACACTTTGTGTTTGGGCTTGTTTATTCACTATGCAATGCTGAACAGAAAAAGATCTGGCTCTTGGGACTTGCAATTTTAAAGGATAACCAAAAGTTTTGGTAAATGAAACAAACACAGTGGCAGTAGAAGATAATCTGGTTGTGGAACTTTGGAACCATTTCACAGGGCGGGCTCTTTGACACATTAGTTCCTGAGTAATTGATACCCTATAAAGTAAAAGCCTCAGGTCTCTTTGCTGCATGAGTGCCTACAGGATCTCTTTAATCTTTATACTCTACTCTTCAAAGGATGATTTGGGTGTTACACATAATATAGAATGAGTCTCATTGCTTAGGGAGACACCACATGTCTTCTTCAAGACATCACATATCTGATTTGTGAGCTCTCAGAGCCATTACCAAATTTTAATGCATGTTTGACAATCCAAATATTAGACAGGGGGTTCAGAGTAGACTTTGGATTTTGTCACTGTTATCACTGAAGTTATATATTATACAATTTTTTTGAGAATTCTTCCTTATTTCTGTAGGCTGAGTATACAGAATAGATCTTAGAGGCCAACAGGTATGATGTCTAGCCAATGCAACACAACCTTAACATGAGGGAAGACACCTGTTTGTTTATTTTCTTTGTTTTTCGCTCATCTTGGATTAGCTGTAATATAATCAAAGACTCATGTAAACCTACAAACAGTAGAGATTGAGTTGAAACTAAAAAAAAATTATCATGTTTACATATTCTGAGGCTAGAGCTCCATGTACTTTCCTACTTGTTAGTTTTTCTATTTTCTATTTTTTCTTTTTTGTGCCCTGAAGTACATGTGCAAGCAAGCATGTGGTGAATTTCAGTACACTGGGTTTCATCAGAGAAACATTTAAGCGTTTTCCCACTTAAATTAACATATGCCTCTGGATTCTCTAGATGACCTGAGATTATACTTAGAAATCTAGAAATAAAACTGCAATGTCATTCTAAAGAAAAATATATTACCATCTCATAATGCCATGTGCTAGGTGCTATGCTCCAATTAGATGCTTCTTATAATGTAACTCTATAAAATAGATGTTAATGTGCCTTTACACACCGAGATAAGAATTACAGAGGTTTGTAGCATCCTTACTCAGTTAACCATCTCAGGCCAGTATTTAACCATATTTAATTTTATTAAAAATTGTGACTGTTTCCTTGTATAACCTTGCTGCCCAGATATTTTGCAGAATAGGTTGATAAACTATTGAGTGTTTTCTTCTAAAATGAATATAAACTACCACATTAAATATATAGGGTATTTTCTAAGCACTAGCCCTTTAAACATAAGCTATTGAGAAGGATATGGAGTCACTAGCCTGAAGGTCATTGTAAATGAAGTGACATGTACTTTTCTTTATGTTCTTATTGCCTAGTCAGAGGAAGATATGGAGACAAGGACTTGGACGATTTTTAAATATGATGCTGACAGGTTTTTCGCCTGTATTCATCTTTGTCTTTGCTTTATAATACAAAGACGCTCTATGTGAGATAGTTTGGCTTAGGTGTGCAGATTGTAATTATAAGACCATTTCTTTGTGTACAAAGTAAATATAAAAACACCTTCATGGTGTTTGATTCACCAGCATCAAGCATTATCTATCTGAAACCAGAATTATTCTTATTTTCAGGTATCAAGAACTTTGTTGCCTCATTTAAAATATAATATATTAATGTTCTCATTTTGAAGCAACTGAAATCACATTTAGTTACTGGGAGAGACATCATTTAATTTGAGTCCAACTCATTTCTTCATAGGGATTTCTCAGCAGGCGAGTTTTTCACTAAGGCTATTGAAATTAAGCATCCCATTGTGCTGTGCTTAGTGTTTGGGCTCTCACAGAGGGCATGTGATTCATCTTGTATTTGTTTTTATGATTAAATTGCATGCTTCTGTCTCACAGTTTATTTGGCTAATTTAAACCAAATCTGACAGGATTTAAAACTGATGTTTATATACTTATGCAATTAAATTTTTAGGAGGACACAATGGTGCTTCTATAGACAAGATGCTACTAATTTATCAAATTATTTAAAATGGGGACGTCATTAGAATAAGAATGATGGCTACAAATTCATGTTAAAGTGAACTATTGAATTTTATAATTGGCTATATTTTCCCATCTCACTACAGAATGGGTGTTTATAGCTGAAGTTGACATTAATACAGAACGTAAGGGACTGACTTTATAACGACGGCGATAATTCTGCATTTAGATAATTCTGAAAAATACAGACAGAGGAGCACAAACATTATTACTTGACATCCATTGTTTATTCCTTAGTTGAAGTTTGTATTAAAATCCTCTAAATGAAAATATGTGGCATGCAAATAATCTGTAAATTGGAATATAAAAAATTCCTGTTAATTTGAAAATTGAGCAAATTATCAAGTTTACAACCTGGAGAAGTTGCCTAAATGCATACATTTCTATTAAAACTTATGATCATTTATCTTAGGTTCACACTACCAGATAACTAGATAAGCTTTGCTGTTTATAGTTTAGGACTACTGTCACAGATGTGCCCAAAATATCCTCTGATTTAGCAGAATTTATCCTGTTTCTATCATTATTTGAGCCAATGAATAAAACTTTAATAGTTCAAAGTCTAATTCTTCATTTCTCTCACAGGTAAAGGAAACGTCCAATTTAGTCAATGTGACAAGTACTAAGAGAAACTCTGATATATTAGAGCGTTCTTTCTAATCTCGAATGTGGGAATAACTCTTGGGAATTCTGTTCTCCAAAATTGTTGAAATAGCTCTTCAAATTGGGAGTGTCATAGGAGACACCAAGGACAAAATTCAAGTCTGGCTTCTCTCTGTCCATTGATCACACACAGTCATTCAGGCAGGGTATGCACAGGTTTAATCTCTTTCTCAGAGAATCTGCTCAGTACTTTACTTGCAGGTTAGAATTTAGATAAGATTTACCTTACACAAAAACATTTAATTCTTCACTGCAGCCCATGAACATATATGAGTTTACCCCCCTTTTAGGTTCCATTCTTTATTTATTCACTCTACTCTTCCATTCACTCAAGAGTCCTTCCTGACAGCACTTGACTTTGACAGCTAGAATTGATTAATCGTGAAGTGGTGTGGGGAAATGAACAAAGAGTAGGTTAGGGAGGTGATGAGCATTGCAATTATAGATAAAGTGACAATTGTAGAAGAGTGAAGAAGGAGAGAGCTGTGTGCAAATGTAATGCGTGAGGCGTTTCAGCAGTAGAGGACACCTAGGAGGAAACTCACTGTCAAGAAAGGAGGCTGGAGCCACTGAAAGAAAAGAATGAGGAAACAGTATCTAGAGCCATGCTCGCAGGGATCTCCCAGGCCATTTCATGGATCACAGGAATTACTCAGTGCCCCTGAGATGGACAAGATCAATAAGGGTTATTAAACAGAATTTTTGTTAGATTCAAAGACAAAAGACTGGGATGGAGAGATGGCTCAGCAGTTAAGGCACTTGCCTCTAGTGCTAAGGCCCGGGGTTCAATTCCCCAGGACCCACATAGGCCAGACCCACAAGGTGGTGGCCCTGGTGTGCTCTCTCTCTCTCTCTCTCTCTCTCTCTCTCTCAGCTTGAAAATGAATAAATAAATATTTTTTAAAAAGACAAAAGACAGGGACCATCATAAAGACAACACAATTGTGTCATTTAGAAAGTGTTATACCTGCACCCCTGCACAGAACAGATAAAAGAAACAGCAAAGGCCTGCCTCTGAAGAAAAAAATCGAGGTGTTTTTATACATTCTCATGCCTTAGATGAACAATAAAATGCTGAAAATATATTTAGTTAGTTATGAATTTATTTAATTTATTGCAGTATTGAAGATTGGGTCTGGACCTCATATGTTCTTCTGTATCTCTAGTCCTCTTAATTTGGAGACTGTGTCATTGACTGAACTTGAAATCACTTTATCAACAAGGCTGGCCTTGAACTTGCTGTCCTCCAGCTTCAGCTTCCTAAGTAGCTAGTATTAAAGGGGTTTAACCCCAGGTGAGGCTAAACTCTGTGATTATTATTCAGTACACATTTAACATGAAGATAGTTCACTAATTTAATTGCTAACAATTTTAAGTATCTACTTTAACCTCATTTCTTTTTTTTTGTTTCTTTCTTTAAACTTTTGACTTTCTCTTGTACACTGTTATGATAGCCATCAGTATAATTAGTTTTTAGTGATGAAAATTGTTATGTTTATGAAATTACAGGTTCAATGAAGGTATAAATCATTATTAAGCACAATTACTGTATCGATTGTGCAATTAGTTTTTTTAAGTTTTCTATTGAATGGGAATTTTATACAACTGACTGCATTGCAAAGGATGGCTCATAGGTCCTTGACAAAGGCATTCTTGGTTTGTAGATTATTTACATCACAGAAGAGCAGAGAAAGAATTAGAAATTGCCATTTTTCCAAAAATAAATATTCCAAGAAAATGGATAAGAAAAAAACCATCAAGCTTAGATAGCGATATTTTTAAGGTGATAACTGACCATATGAGAATTAATCAAGATTATAAATTTTACTTAGTTGCTCAGGTCAGTCAAAATATTTCAATATGTATTATAGTACTTCTACCTCATTGCAGTTGTGAAATGTGGAAGGCTGATAAAACAAGCAAGTTGTATTAGGAATGTCTTATATTCATTTATTCTCATTTCTATACAAACATATAAGGAATGGGTCTATAATATCTTAAAACATTTAAATCTCTACCCCTATCTCTCCTCTCTCTCTCTCTCTCTCTCTCTCTCTCTCTCTCTCTCTCTCTCTCTCTTTCCTACTGGACTTCAGTTTTAATGATTGATCTTCCCGGATAGAAGGAGTTGAATTTTTTTCTCATTTTGTTGGGTGCTAGGAGCTAGGAAAACTAAAATGCATTACAGAGAATATGTGACCTAAATTCTTGTGCACTGGAATAAAAAATAGCAACAAAAGTGTCAGATGACTCCCAGGTTCCAGTTGAATGGGAGAAAGGCAAAATTTAATTCTGGAGATTTCTGGGCATATCAGATACATGAGGATTAGAGAGAGAAGAAGGCATGAAGGATGAGAATTGGCTTGGCCAGCTTAGAAATTATACACACGCAGGCAGGAAAGGAATGTTATCTTAAATCAAATCTACACATAAAGTGCTGAGAAGTGATGAAATAAACAGAAAGGATGATGTGCTCAGACTCATTTCCACATCTGTTGGATCCTGTTACTTTATTCTCCTTCCCAAGTGGAGTGAATGAAGCAAAATCTTTGATTGTTCAGTCATGCCTTGAATTTCCTCTGTTCTTTATAATTAGTGACCTGGTAAGGAGCCATTAACATAACTAGCAGGCATTCAGAAAGGTTTTGGCTTTAGGTAGAGTCAGTTCAGTCATGCCTGCTTCACCTAAATATACACAAAACTGCTTTGGAAGGTTGAAAATGCATTAGAAAGTTTAACCAGCACATGTCATGTTAGTCCATTATCCTCTGGTAAATAGTATTTGTCTATGTAATAACATGAGGTTTATAACAATATAGGGAAAATTGAAACCACATAAAATGGTTTCATGTATTGATAATTAAAAGTTGGTGAATAGAAGTTGATTAGTAACTTTGTAGACAAGTCTATTCAGATACCTAATGACATCTAGAATGAGAAACTCTTCTCCTTGGAGGTATCATATATTTTAATAGTCAGAAATCCCATGGTTTGTAGATGAAAAGTCTATATTTTCTATCCTGGAGTTAAGTGATGCAAATTTGGTAGAACCTATGATTTATTAATTATTACATTGCTACTTTATCTTGCCTTTTGCCACTGTTGGAAAGGCTGTCTCCTTATGCTCTTATTAGTTCCAATTATGAAGCTAACAAAGGCTTTTCCAGCATAAAATAGCACTTTAATTCCAAAAAATATGTGGACCTTATTTGGAATGTGCAAAAGATAGTAAAAACATAAAGTGCATTCAGTAACCTTAAAAATATTGTTGCTTTACCATTATCTCCACATCATAATTGATGCAAGCTGACCAGGATGAGTTTCCCTTACCTTGACTCAGCCTGATGGTTTTTTTTTTCTTGTCTTCCATATTCTTGAAAATGGCAATTTCTAATTCTTTCTCTGCTCTTCTGTGATGCAAATAATCTACAATCCAGGAACGCCTTTGTCAAGGACCTTTGAACCATCCTTGGTGATGTAGTCTTGAGAAAAGATGCTGGCTCCCTGCCCCAGTCTATGTGAGAAGGTAGGAGCCCAACTTCAAAACACACAATTAGCAAACACACACAACCTAATCACAAAGAAGGGTCTCTCCTCAAAATCCTCATATTCTTTTGTCCTCATTCCTCAAATCTCTTGTGCCTTTCTGTCAATGAAATTGAGGTCATGGTGTCTCTTATGTTTTGTTTGATGTTGCTTTATTTTGTTTTCTTTTATCACCACACTAATCTTGAAAAATGTCTTTCTGTTTCTTTTAACTGGTCTCATACAATTATTCTTGTATAACACACATGAGTGATAAATTATTTAGGAAGTGACATAGTTCAAAATGTTTTCATATATTCACTTAATTTCATGGTGACTCTATTGAATAGACACTGTTACCAGTATCCTTGTTTTAATGTGTTAGAGAAAGGTAAAACAGATTTCTTAGGAGACAGCAGCAAGGAAACAAACACCCTGTCCGGCATTGCTTCTAGTCTCCATGAATATCCACTCTAGCAATCCTGCCATCATCTGTCACAGCTAATGTCAAGCAATACTTCCTGTGGACTTTGTTATTCATTGAATGGGAGTAAATACACGCACACTCTGTGAGGGGCTGTGTGTGTGTCCTTACCTCACAAAATTTATAGTCAATGTGGCGTATACACAGATAAGAAAAAGATAATTTGAGTTACTTTATTAAATTAACTATTTCATTGGTGTATATTAATTGTACAAAATCATAGGTTACAGAGACATTTTCATGCATAAAGTGCATTCTGATCATAGTTACTTCCCTGTTACTATTTCCTCCTTCCCTGATTTTGTCTGCTTCTGGAATAGTCTCCTTTCCACTTCCTTCTTCCACCCTACCCTCAGATTTCATGTACAGGAAAGCCTTCCCTTCTTGCTTTGGTGAATCAGTTGTAATTGACTTAACACGATGATCTTCAGTTCCATCCACTTTCTTAAACCATTCTTCTTTGTAGTTGAATAAAACTTGACTGTATTTATATTGTTCCATTGATGGGCTGATTCTATAACTTAGCTATTGTACCATGGCATATATTGAAAACCAGTTTTCTCTGTTGCATGTTAACTTTCATTCCTATAGGAATATACTTAGGAGATGTAGAGCTGGATGAAAGCCTTTTGATACAGGTGATATAACTTCTCAAGGGCACATAGTCTAGGCACTTGACACATTTTTAATGGGATTATGAGAACCTGTCAAGGTAAGTAACTGAGAATGAAAACAAAAAATGATGTGTGGGGGCTAGAGAAATGGCTAAGCAGTTGAAAGTGATTCTTTGTAAAGTCTGCCAGCCTGGTTTCAGTTCCCAAGCCACCCACATTAGACTGACACAAACAGTTTCACAAATGTATAGTGTTTGCACTGGCAAGAGACCCTGACAGAGCCAAAGAGGTGCGTGTGTGTTTGCGTGTGTGCACAGGCACACACGCACACACACACACAGACACAGACACAGACACACACACAAACACATTCAATTGAATAAAAAAATAAAAAGAACGTGCTGTGGATGAGTGCTTTAGATTGAAAGGATAGCATGATGCTAAGGGAGAAAGCTGGTAATGCAACTGTAGCTTAAAGAACTTGAGACTATGCAAAGATTGTCTGCTCAGAGATCTGGAGTGGTACAGTAGGCTGAAGTGAAAGAATGAGGCTGGATGAAAGTACTTTTGTTGCAGAAAATGGCATTTTTGCTTTGACCATCCAAACCATGAGGAGTGATTTGAAGAGTTTTGTGCAAGACAGTTGACAGCAGGTTCGTGATTTTTGAAAACTACTAGAAAAGAAGCTTGGAATAGGAAGCTGCACAGGACAGAGACCAGAGAGCTGTGATGATATCTATGGTATCATCCCGAGAAATGATCTTAGATTGCATCAGATAAGTGGCTGGCAGGAGAAAAGTCAGCAGGGTTTAGGAAAGTCTCTAAAAGTTTGGATTTGGGTAAGTGAGTGATGAGGAAATGTTACCCAAAATTTCAGATTGAGCAACTTTGGTAACATAGATGAAAATGGGAGATTTGTTGTGAGGTTAGACCCTTTCCTTCTGAAGTCGCTATGCGGTCCATAGCAGTGTTTCCTTATCTTACTTTTTTTTCTTTTAGTGCTCAAAATGAAACCCAGGGACTCCTGCATACCAGGCATTTACATCTTGGGCCTCTTAAGTGCCCAGATACAGGGGCCATGCTGATGGAGATTTTCATAAATTATACATGAAGGAGCAGAGATAATTCCTGTTTGATTTGTGATGAGAATGACATAGATTAGGGGTTAAACTGAAAATTTTTCTTCTGCTTTTCTTGCTACCAGGAAATTTCACATTTCTAACATTGTTCTGAAAAAAAGTTAGATAATTTCTTATTTTTTTCACATGTGTTTTTATGAAGTCATGATATATTATTATTACTTTTTTAAGCCACATAAAATGGAGTGTTATTACAAAATAATTGGGGCAGATTGGAAGTGTTTTTGTTAATGTGTAGATCGATAGATAATTGTAGGTCCCCCCCCCCGTGTGTTTCTTTCTGTCTTTCTTACTAAGTCACTTTCTCATTTATATGTACATGTACAAATAATTTAATATCCCTAAGTTATATTTGTATGGTTCTTTTCTTTCTACATACCATTTTGGTCAATGGGAACCACATATACAGTTCTGGTTGCCTAGGATCACTCTGAAGCTGATAATTCCTGGCTTCTAGGGCCATCATAGCATTGTAATGTTGAACCACAAACCACTACTCATGCATTTGTGGTGATGCTGGCCTAACCAAACCTACTATGCTGCCAAGTCTATGGAAGTTCACACGAGGCAGGAGAGATTGCTTAGTGGTTAAAGACACTTGCTAGCAAAGTCTGCAACTCTGGCTCCAATTCACCACCCACCCATTTAAAGCTGGATGGGCTTTCACTTTTAGAGTCAAGAGATCCTGGCATGCAGACACACACACACATACACACATACACATACACACACAAATAAATAATAGTTAAAGATGTACAGACATACAATAATATATCCTGCATAAAACCTGATGATCATAATAAATGCCTTATGGATTCATATATTTGGTAGGCAATACTTTCTATTGTTATTTCAGGGTAGTTTTTTTTTTCTACTTAAAAAACGCTTGCTATAAAACAACACACTGTCACATTTCTTGACTACATCAAAAGGCAGTGTCTAGTGATTGACACATGCCGGCTAGGTTCATGTAAGTGTCCATTGTGATATTTGCACAATGTCAATCTTTAGCAATTTCTCCAATGTATCCTTATGATTCAGGGGCATTTGGCTGATTGATAAAGTTAAGAGCAGATTTCACAATCTCAGGGTTCCTTTCATTTAAACTTTTAAATACAAAAGATCTATTTTAAAAAAAATCTTTTATTTTATATGCATATTGCATAGACAAAGGTTTCTTAATAACTATTGCCTGGAAATGTGTGTCAGATCTCCTGAAACTTTCCTTGTATGTACAGTTGCCTGTGAGCGTTTTGTGATTGAGGGAGTTAAAGCGATGATGAGCTCTGAGCAGGTGTCTACATTTTTACAGTTCTGAAAACAAAGGCCTTTTGGCAAACTAAATGTTCTGTTCATGTTCGAATAGCCCATAAAGAGAAATTATACTGTTTTACATTTTGAGATAATTTCCCATTTGCTTCTAATTATCTTGCTATTGAGTAAGCACTATTCTTTTATACAGTGAAGTTGTTTTGGTCCTATTCAACTTAAATAAGCTCTTTATAAAAAAAATCTGGAAACATCTTTCAAATTCCAAATGGCTTCCATTTGGCTATGCCTCAAGTAGAACTGAAGTAGAAAAAAAAAAAAGGCGGGGAGTGGTTGAACTTTTAGTATTTCTTTGTTTGTATTTTATTAGCCTGCAATTCACCTAATCCTTTTTATGTGACTTCTCAATTGATGTAAATGAAATTTGGCTGAGTGGTACAATGTTGAATGGAAGGGTTGGGAACAAGAAAGCCCTGGTGCCAAATCAGCTATAATATTTTTAATCAGAGTTAATTGGTGCCAGCTGTGTGGTCTGTGTGCTATTTGGCTTTTATGGGTGAAGAAAGGTGTGGTTGTTGCTGTTTCCATTTAGAAGCTGGATCTGTTTGTCAGTCATTAAGAACCTGTGGATGGAGGCACACTTGATGCTTACAAAACAGGGAACAGACCTTAGTGGTTCAAGTAGTACAATATAATTTGTGTTAGTAGTGTGAGGTGCTAAAGTTTTGATAATCACAATGGTGAAGACAATAGACTTGCTGTATAGTTTTATGGCTGACTTTAGAAAACTAAAAGAGCCTTCCTTGCTGATACTATTTTTTAAATACTTTTATTTATTTATTTGCCATATACACACACACACACACATATATATATATATATATATATATATATATATATATATATATATATATATATATATAGTATGTATATACATATGTATGGAGAGAGAGAGAGAGAGAGAGAGAGAGAGAGAGAGAGAGAGAATGGGTGCACCAGGGCCTCCTGCCACAGCAAAGGAATTCCAGACCCATGTGCGACTTTGCGCATGTGGCTTTTTCTGTGTACTGGGGAGGCAAACACCTTTATTCACTAAGCCGTATCTCTAGCCTGGTGATACTATTTTATTAATGTATTATAATGTCAGTTATCAACTATTATTACAGTGTCAAGTCCATAATAATTTCATCGCTAAACTTCATGTTTGAAGATCACCCCTTATAATTAAACTCATTACAATTTACATTAAAATAAACATGAATTAATCTTAAATAATATATGAATACATATGCACATCTGCAAACAGGATGCAGTCATGCCTACATACAGTATATTCAAGCAACAGTCACATGTATTCAATGCACATAACTGTCATACAGACACTTTCATAACCAAGACACAAGCCAATCAATAGGAAATTTGTGAAATTGAGAGTTATAGATTACATCTTCAGATAAGTGACTTTCTAATTTGTAGACTGTTTTAACCGCAGAAAAATGCTAGTTCTCAACTGTCTGTCATATTTCACATGGATTTATTCATAGTAATCTGTTAATAGGTAATCTAATCTATAGTTTTAAGACAATATTTTAGAAATGTAGCTATTACAATTTTTATCATCCTAAAACTACTTTTGAATTATATATTTATACTTATGGACCCGAATAGGCAAAGTGTTGTAATCGTTAAAAACACCCATGGTTTACTTAAGCACTTCCTAAAAACCTTGACAGGTGATCATGCTCAAAGGTGGAATACTCATTCAAGAGTACTCAAACCTAATCTTCAGGTAACTTTGATTATTGGAATATACATTTTTGATATTCAACTGTAAATAGCTATAATTCCTGCTACTAAATGATGTCACTTTCTATTTCTTTTCTTTTTATAAACAAAACCTGCTCCAAACAAAGCACTAGTGTAACTGGTGAATAAAAAGAACTTTCCAAGTTTTACTTCCCAATTAGGAACATATATACACTGCCAAATAGTTAGGAGCATCTCCTGTTACCTTTGTCTTCCAAGTTCATAGCATGCAGACATCAGAACTGTTGTGTGTGTGTGTGTGTGTGTGTGTGTGTGTGTGTGTGTGTGTGTGTGCCTGTTTTTGTGCGTAAGGTATTGACCCTGATTACTTGAAAGGTCATCAGTAGGTTTAACAGTCAACTTACTTGTGTGGTGAAACAGAAAGAGAGAACTTCACTGCAAACTGTGGACTTTACTTAATAATGTAACAATACTGCTTGATTAATTATAACAAATAGACCACAGCAATGCAGAAGTGTTATAGCAGGAGGCAGTGCTCACAGCAGTGAGCAAGGAGAGTTGATGCTTATGTTAAATGCATTTCTTTCCAATTTTTCTGTAAATCTAAAATCTTGAAAATAAATTCTGTTCTTTAAAAATAGAAATCAGTGAAAATAAACAATCCATGTCTTTATATTTGCTAGTTTTTCCTCCTGCCTCCCCCAAATACCTATTTGGTAATCAGTAACTCTTTCCAGAGAGTTGCCAAAGTTTGAACATATCATAGTTATAAGTTTTGGATATTCAATGCCAACACTTATGTACTAAATTCAGATGGACATTGTGCTTATTCTAGACTTTAACACATCTGAACACTCCCTTTAAGAATCGTTTGTTTCACCTATGATTATTGCATGAAAAGATGATCATTTTTTAAGGAAAAAAAACTTACATGTAATTTTTAGAAATTAAAGGTATTACAGTGTGCTGGCTTTAATAATATAATACTAAATGACCCTTCATAAGAAATAAAATGTGATGAAGGGTTGTCTGATGTGTAGAAGATTGGCTGAGTGGTAGAACAGTTGCTGAGCATATATGGGAAACTGGCTTTGTTCCCCAGAGTGACAGAGGCAAGGAAGCAAGCAAGCAAGCAAATAAAACAATGGATTTACACAATAAGAATTGTGTAATATGAGATTACAATATCTTGGATCTGTGAGGACATTCCAACAATGAGATATTAGTTATCCAGTCAGAATCGTTCCACCATTCACTCTTCTTCCAATTTTCAATAAAAGGCGATTTAGATACTTCCCAGTCCATTACACTTGCAAATCCTTTTATACAGTATAGAAAGGGAAAATGTAGCCCAACTTCACATTGCACAAGATTTTGTCTATCAATTTGCATAAAAACATTCTCAGGACTCTATGTACAGAATGAATTTGTTTTGAAAAGTGTTGACAGAATATTTTATACTCTTATTTCAATTGAAATGCAAAAATGCTAAATTATTTCAAATGTTAAATCTCATAGAGATGATACATATCCATTTCAAGGTACCATTTAAAAAAGAATGAGAGAATACAGAAACCATATGATTACTCCCCAGCTGTATGTGATCTTTATAAGCAAACTTATAATTTCATTGAACTTTTTCTTTTGAAAGAATCACTTCAATACATGCTCATCTGCCATAATAAACCAGAGGCCAAAAAAAAAACTACCCTCTTTCATTATGCATTTTCAGAACCCTCTTTACGAATAATTTACTTTGATGCCTTGTAAACTGGTAGGAAAACTTTAGTCAAGATTATTGTGACCGGTGCCATGACTACAGTGGAAGAGTTTGAGATCAGATTTAGCATTGGAGACAGAAAGTAATCAGTGAGGATTTAGAGCCAAAGAGAGACGGAGATTGGAGAAAAATTGCCCAGGGGAAACAGCCAAGGTAAGAGAGATTCTTGCTAACTTCACTCCTAGTGAAGGCATGCCAGGCAGTCAGAAACACTGACTTTGAACTGATCAGGCAGGATTCCTGTGAAAAGTACAATATTCCAGCTATTTGGGTTGGGAGTGAAATTTGGGGTGACCAGAACATGTCTGAAGAACTTTTACGGAAAACATTTCCACCATCTTTCATGTAATAACCATGCTGGCAGTCAATTGTGATCCGGTCAAATCTATGAAAATATGAATCTTTTCTTCTCACTACAGTTAAAGATAAATAACAACAACAAAAGCTTTCAGAAAAAAAAATTATTGAGTTTTCGTTGTACTTTGTAACGGAAAATGAAAAATATTTGTGTTGAGTCCTGTGGTGAGGGAACACTGGTAGGTTAAAGCTTTGAGTTTTGTACCAGACTTTCCATGTTGCAATATAAAAGGCAAATAATCACTTCAACTTTTTTTTTTAACAGAACCTTTCAAAAAACTGCTGAAAATCAAGTACATTGTATAACATGTCAGATCATCCTGGGTTTGTACAGAATAGCTAATTATTAATCTCTACAAATGCAAATTGATCATTTTCCTGTTTCCATCTCAGCACTATCTCTGCAGGAAACATCTATAAAGAGAGAGACAGAGAGAGAGAATCTTATTCAGAATCCAAACTAATCCTTAAATTGAGTGTTTTTAAGTTTTATGTTAGCATGAACTAGCATAATGTGAATGAGAAAGATGCATAGCTGAATAATAGTTAGATCTCTAGATTTTTATAAATTTATATTTCAGACAAGAGAACCAAGGTAGAAATACAATGCCTTAAAACCTTAAAATTTATTATTTTAAATCTTCATCAAAATATACATTCTTTAAATAATATAATATATATTTTTATTGAATAAGAAGCCTGGAGCAAGATAGCAAATATCTTTTAAGATATAGCATACATTTGTATAACTGAGTACAACATAATAAGTTAATTTTAATGAATGCTTAGTTTGGAATAATGGTATATCAATAGCAAATATTTGTATACTTATACTAATGCTTATGCCAAATGTTTTATAATCACTACATTTTATTTTATCAATGGTATGATGAGTCCAGCATTAGTATAATTCATTTTACATATTTTTTTTCACAGAGACATTGAACAACTTGCTCACAGGATAGCACAGGTGATATTCGTTTCTGCTCTCAGATGGGATCAATCATCTAAGCAGAGCCAGCCACAGCAGTGTCTTCTCCCTTGGAAAACTCTATGGCTTTAGGATTCCCATGTGATTATGTAAAGTAAGAGCCTTACATGAAGTCAACATACTAGAGCTTCCATTGAGTCTGTACAATGTCTTTCTTCACAGCAACATTTAGATTGATGCTCTTAAATTTCTTAGATGTACCAGAGTTATGTGGAAACCTTGGAAAAGCTACCATGCTGTGACTCATCCTTCCATCACTTAATGACTAGCACTACATATTCTTGGCATAGCACTGCATTTGGGAGAAGAGAACTGAGGGCCCACACACTCTGTCCTTGTGCTCAGAAACTGTTTAATCAAACAGCCATGTAATAAACAATCCCTCTTCAAAGTAATCACAAAATCAATACTGGGAAATAAAAGTTCATGTTGCCCCCAAAATATTGCAGAAGTTTCTCATTTATATTGGGATTATTTCAAGAAGAGCTCTGCAAGACTGGTGCATTAGCCAGCAGAGCAGCTGAGGAACAGAGCTGAAGGGAAGAGCAAAGGAAACAAGGACATAGGAGATGTTTAAGAACTGAGAGAAGGCTCTTTTTGGATTGTATTTAAAGGCAATAAATTTCTTCACCCTCACTGCACATGTAGTTTGGAAACTATATTGTTGGCTAGAATCTATGATTTTGAAAAGAACATAGTCTCTTATTAGTATAATAAAATGTAAGCCCAACAAAACAAGGTGATTTATCCTTGGTAAGTGCAAAGTGTCCACCATCACCCAATCACTGGTGATTCTATAAAGTGATTTGAGTCAAACCCTGGCATTCTTAGTCAGGCCTGGAATTTTGTCACAAAGCAGACAATATAGTTTTCAGTTTCTAGTTCTTCATCTATTCATTTAATCCAAGACACGTGTTTTTAACCTTTATTTAAAATTTTTTTCATTAGCAATAATGAAATGTGTTCTCATTTTTAAATTATTTATTCACTGGTATATTCAAACATTATTAACTTGTAGTTTACTGCCTAATATAAATACAAATACCATTGTATTTTCTTGTAACACTTTGCACAGCAATGCCTAGAGAAATTATTTTGTACCTAAGCCAAACTATCTTAAGAGGAGGAGGAGGATTTGATCATTCCCTTGTATTTCTTATTTTTTATTCCTTTTTTTCTTTTCTTTTAAAATTCATCTGCCAAATTGCCACCTTATTAGTTGTGGATAATATTCTTTTCTTTCAACAACTGAGGACCCAAAAAGCACTAGTCAAATTGTCTCATAATGCCTGCTGCACAGCAGGGTCATTTATTCTGAGCCATTTGTAAAGAACACACAGCACAATGTTCCAATCAATGCAGGCAGAGAGGGTCAGGCTAATACAGAAGTGTATTAAAATGGCAGAATGCCAATTCAGTTCATCCTTTGTGAAGTCCTGAGTTATTTTCTTGATACAAAGATCAAGATGAAGGCTTTGAAGTACCATTCTTTCCCTTTTTTTCTCATTTTCTCCCATATTTTATGAAGTTTCTGAAATTTAAACTTATACCTCACAAAGTAGTTTAAATGTATTTTATTAGAAAACATCTTTATGAAAACTGAAGAATAATTGAAATTGAATTATTTGGTTGCCAAGACAAGTGAATGGCTAATCAATAGACTTAGCAGAAAGTACTAGTGGATGCTTCTTACAGTTTCTTAGTAAATAGGCAAAATAACCACAATTAATCACTAGGTCAAAAATCATTATATTCGCTCTATAAGAGAATTTGAAGTTTAATTTTCAAGATTTAATTATTAGCAAACATAATTACTCTAACATTAATTTTACAATGAGAAGTTAAACAGTGGTTTGGATTAGACACTGAATTGTGACTTTGGCAAGCCAAAGACTAAAAGTTGATCTTCAGTGGCAAAATATAAACATTTACTAAGAAAGCCCATGGTGCCTGACATTCCTTCTTTGTTTTTTATATTTCATTTATTTATTTGCAAGGAGGAGAAAGAGAGAGAGAGAGAGAGAGAGAGAGAGAGATAGAGAGAGAGAGAGAGAAAATAGGGCACAGCATGGCCTCTAGCCACTGCTAATGAACTCCAGAAGTATGTGCCACTTTGTGCATCTGGCTTACGTGGGTACTGCTAATCAAACCCAGGTCATTAGACTTTGCAGGCTAATTTCTTTAACCTCTGATCTCTCTCTCCATTCCCTCCTCTTTGTTGTTTAATTATGGTAGAATTTGCTGCAAAGCATGGTGGGGTTTTCTAAATCAATAAGGAATATATGATATGTATAGATATTTTGAATAATATGAACTTGGTACATAAGGGCAGAATAATAAAATCTATTATATAAGACATTTAAACTCACTTGCAGGCTATGAATGATAACATGACACAATGTGGAATTGTGAATTGAGGACACAAGGTAGAAACTTTTCCTAATCCTAGTAGTAGATCCCAGCATGTGATACCCAAGGCGTGGTATCCTGGACTGCTGAGTACTTTGACTTGAAGTAGAATGGAAAGCCCTTAGAAGCAAAGTTCTCTGACCTTCTGCTGCCCTTCTTTCTCCTGCCTCTTTCTCTCCTGAAAGCTGTCATAGATGCCAAAATTCCTCTTTCCCAAAGCAAGCCATAGAAACTAAAATTATGATTCCCTAAAGCAAGCTACATCTTCTTGAACTGTCACTTTCTCACCTCTATTGTAGATCTTCATTTTAGAGGAGCCCATCCTGTAGCCAGAAGGAAGGAATGCTCCCGAGGATGGTCTTGCTGGGTTCCTTCCCTGATTATCAACATTAGGTCATACCATTTTGTACAATTCCATTTCTATATAGCCCATTCTTCATCAAACATAAACAGAAAAATAGGATGTTTCTCCTTTGTGTTCAGCTCCCCAATTTTAAAGACTTTTGCATCACATAAAAACTTTGGTTTAAGAAATCTGTTATATTTTCTTGCTTCAAGTTGTACTTGTTATAGAAATGTTGGCTGGGGATCTTACGATGAAGTGAACAGAGGTAGCCTTTTGTTTCTTTTCTGGCATATGATCAACTATTTCTCATGCATTTCAGGGCCTTCAGACATGTTCATTTTTATGTGTCTAAATGGCTTAATGAGAAGTCAGAAGCTTAGGCCTTATGAATTGGGAGTCAACTATACATGAGACACATAATCACAGTGAAGTAATTTCAGGGGAATTTTTCCTGCATGCCTTTTCTGAATACTGAAACATAAGAACCTAGTTTAGAAGACTTTGGGAACAGTTCTGTCAAAATAATCTGACATAATCCCAGATTTAAATAATAAGAAAATGTACCCATCCAGTTCCTTGTTTAAGGACTATCAATTTCCATCATAAAAAAGGAAAAAAAATTGAAGTCATAAATGCAGTTAAAACTCTGAATTTGATAAAGATGAAGTGAAAGTATGATGGAGAAATAGTGATCATTTTTCATAAATCAGATTTTCCTCATATTCTGCTATTGAAACTGAAACTCTTCATTTTATCTGCTAGAGGGTATTTTGAAATGCTTCTGGCCAGCACAAACTGAACAATTGACATTTTAGAAAATGGCTTTTTTCTCTTATTCATTTCTAAATATCAGTACCTGGAAGGATTACATTTAAGATATAAGAATGATTTTTTTATAGATATTTGACATTTCTATTCTTCCCAGACAGTTAAGAATGGATAGAGACTGATAGTAAAGTATAATATCTTTTCAGAATAAAACAAAACTACATGTTTTCTTACAGCAACCTGCATGATAATTGATTTTTTCAACAAGTTAAAAATTAGCATGTTTCTCATTGTGAGAAATAAGGGAGATATAAACTGTACTGTTTAACTGTCGATTTAGCTTGAACACTAGATGCCAATTGTTTATTTAAAAAATCACGCAAAAACCTAATATGCCTTAAAGTCGGTGATTAAAGATTATAAATCCCCAAATCAATGTAAATATTTCAGAAGAGTCATGTTTTTGAAATAGTAACTTGCCATGATTTTAAGTGGCATATTAAAAACTATTTAAAGACATGAGACTGTCAGTCCAGAATGTAGAAATAATTTCCAGGAATATCGGTGAATAAAATTCAATTAATATTTTCACTGTTTTCAACAATATATAGGGATCATTGAAGAAATATTTTCAGTTTGTTTCTTTCACTATGACAGTGGAAGAAAGACCATTTTTTGGGAAGGGGAATGACTAGATTTTATGGCAGGGAGATTTATACAAATTGACAATTACTTTTTTAAATAGTTGTATAAAAGTATACAGAATTAATTATATAATAAAAGCATATACTTAGACTGAGAAAAGAAATTAAATACTGTATTAAAATTTATCTCATGGCTGGAGAAATGACTCTGTGAATAAAGTGTTTGCCATACAATTGTGAATTCCTGAGTTCAGATTCCCAGAACCTGTGTGAAAGACAAACATGAAGAGATTCCAGCACATCAACTAGAAGATGGAAGGTAGAGAAAGGAAAATCTCTCAGAAGAGTTTAGCCAGCTACCCAGTGGTACAAATGAAAGACCCTGCCTCAAAAACAAGATGGAAAGTGCGGACCAAAATCCAAGTTTGTCCCCTGACCTCTATATGCACACCAAGTCACATATGTGCCCACACTCATACATGTAAGCATACAGACACACAAACACCAAAACAGTTGCACAAACATGGCTGGAGAGATGGCTTCTCAATTCAAGGCACTTGGTTGCAAAGACTGACTGCTTGGGTTTGATTCCCCAGTACCCACATAAAGCCAGATGAACAAGGTGGTGCATGCATCTGGAGTTTGTTTGCAGGGCAAGAGGCCCTGTCGTGCACATTCTCTCTCTCTCTCTCTCTCTCTCTCTCTCTCTCTCTCTCTCTCTCTGGCTCTCAAAACAAATATTTTTTAAAGTTGCACAAACTACTAACATCACAAATATCAGAAAATCAGCATATTTATTCCATTAGCTTTATGGTATCCTCTACATACTCCACTTTGTTGTATATTTTGATTAACTTCACATGTTAATTCTTTCTTATATTACTTTTTTAAGATAAATTATTTAAACTTTTTTTCTATAGTGAGAAGACAAAAAATAATTTTTTTCTCTAGCATATTGTTGCAGTTATTTCCTCATTGCTGAAATCAAACCCATGAGCAGAAGCGGTTTATGGGAGGAAAGGATTTATTCTATCCCACAGTCTTGAGGGGAAGTTTCATCACGCACGGCAGAGTAGAGGCCAGACATGAAATCTTGGCACATCGGCTGGAGGTAGCAGCAAGAGTGAGCTGATGAGTGGACACCAAGTAGGGTTGGACCAAGAAACCTGAAGGTGTTCCACCAATGACACGTCTTAAGCAATATACCACCTCTTAAACTGCCAATAGCAGTGGATTTAGTATAAGACTTAATCATTAAGCGATGGGGAGAACTCACATTCAAACAACCACACATAGATTCTTAACAAATATTTATTTTTAATACCTTATAGTACATCTTTTAATACATATAATATATCTGTTTTACTTTATAATTTATGATTGAAAATGTCATGCAATTTCTAGAATTGTTTCCCTAAACTGGAAAACCTTTTAAGAAATGTCATAGGAAAAAGTTTTCTTGGGGTGATACAAACACATCTTCTCCCTAGATAAGGCACAAATGACAGATCAAAGGACAATTACACTAAAGCCAGCTTGGTGAACCAATGAGCTTATTGGGGTTACTTACAGAGAACAGAGTAAGGGGTTGCTTACAGGAGCAACAGACATTCAAACTCAAATACAGACACAACATGAGAAGTCTCATCCCAACCTGGATGATGACCTCCCCATAGCTGCTTCAAGTCAAATGCTGCTGCATCACCAGAAAGCCCACCTCAGCTTAGGTGATGACTCAGGAGGGTCTCAAGCACACTGCACCACATGCAGAAGCTCCATCGGAGAATCACTCATCCCAAGCAGTTGTTTCTTCTTTATATAGCCTTATGGCAGGGTTTTGCAACCCATTCCCAGACTCCCGAGTCTCTGGGATTTCTTTCCTGCACCAACCTCCCAGGAAGGAATGTTTTAGTTTCTAGCTAACATGACTTCCTAAATTCCCAGAGCCTCCTGACTTTCTTTAATTTGGAGGAAATCTACACAACAAGATATTTTTGTAATATGTGAGATTTAAACAATTTTATAGGGAATCTCTTCTCTTATTTTATAATTTGAGCTGCCAAAGCTCTTGCCCATGCCATCCATAAAAGCATTCAGTTCAGTGGCACCCTACATCAATGGGTGAATATTTCTAGAAGCCATTCTTCCCTTAGACCAGGCTGCAATTGTCTAGGAAAACTCAACTTTCCCTTAGCACTATCACCAAATGCTCAAAGATATCCTATGCTACCTAACAGGAGGAGTTAAATAGAAAAATACAATGAACTGTCTGGAGAAATGGCTCAGAAGTTAAGGAACTGTCCTGCAAAGCCTAGTGACTCAGGTTCAATTCACCACTACACATGTAAAGCCAGATGCACAAAGTGGCATAAGCATCTGGAGTTCATTTGCAGTAGTTGGAGGCCATGGCATGCCCACTATTTCTGTTTGTCTGTCTTCTATATCTGCTTGCAAAGAAATAAATATGTTTAAAAAAACACAATGATCTTAACTGACTCATGTTAAAATGTCTTTTGCAAAATTAAAAAAAAAAATCACATGACCATATGTACATATTAGAGGTCCTATTCCCTGCACGGGGAAGGAACCTGTCTAAGTCAGAGACTTGACACTCAAACTTCATTAGCTTCCAAGGTGAGCTTGCCTATGAACATAATGTGAGGATTCTATCAACTGTCAGATAAAAATCATATTCACTGAAAAGATGGTTGATATTTCTTAATACATCACATTCTACACAGCTTATAGGTTGTGGCTTATAGTTGACATTTAAATAATTTGTCTGTGTGTGGTATGTATGTGGGTATGCATGTGTGTGTGTATGCAAAAGCCAGAGGTTGACACAGGGTGTCTGGCTGTTTAAATGTGATAGTTTGAATGTATGGCCCCATAGACTCAGGCATTTTATTAAAATTAAGTCCCTAGCAGAAAAATCCTGCTAAGGTGACTTGTCACTGGGGGAAATCTTGGAGTCCAGCCCTAAGGTGAGTAGGAGGACAGATCTTGGGTTCATTCATAAGGTGTATGGAGAACAATTTGAGCTCCAGTAGTTTGTGTTTGTTGTCAGATTTGTGGTGCTGGGTACTGATGGTGTCTGCTTGATTGTATAGAAATGAGACAGATTCTTCCACCATTGATGGCTTTCCCCTGGAATTTGTAATTCTAAAATAAATGCCTTTCCTTTCATAAGCTGTTTCTGGTTACTTATTTGTCCCAGAAAGGAGTAGCTGACTGCAGCAGTTAATTGGTACCAGAAGTGGGATCCTTGCTGTGGTGAATCTGACCATGTGTCTTGGAACTTATGTGCTGGAGGAATGTGGAAGGACATGGTACTTGGGACTGGAGAAGCCTCACATAAGCCACATTTTATGGGCTATTCTAGTGAGAATTTGAAAATGCTAAATGCAGAGAGAACTGTGGATTGTGAAGGATTGGCTAATTCACTTTCAAATGGAAAGAAGAGCCAGCAGAGTACTTTATTGCAACTGGGCTACTGGCATAAAGACTGGCTGCATTCTTCTGCCCATGCCCAGAGAGTTTAAATTTAAAAGTAATGGACTCGTGTGCTGGGCAGAAGGTATAGAACAGAAAGATAAAAAAAAGATGAATGATTTATCACAGTAAAAATCTAAGCAGGATTGTAGTAAAGCTTTTGGAACAGAGACTAGGTTTATTTATCTAAAGCTACAATTATAATTTGATTACCATCATTAAGGATCACCAAGTGCTTTGCATTCGGACAATGGAAAAGATGCCTGAGGATGAAATCCACCCAGAAAAGGCTCAATAAGTTAGCATGGAAACTTTTGCAAGGAAGTGACTTAAAGTAATAATTCTAAAGGTATATCCTGCTCTTTAATATAAAAGATTATTTCTCCTGAATTAACAAACTTGGCTTGCCCCACACCTGTAATGGTTTTGTAAGCATGAAAAATGCAGTGAATTAGGTTATGAAGTGTAGTGGTTCCAGGAACTACTACAGAGATGCAACACTGTGAGGCAGGGTAAAAAAAGACCTTGTATCATTTCCTGGAGCCTTGAAGATGGAGTGTGGTTTGCAGTAGAGACCCAAAGATGTTTTGGATATACATGGACTGTGCAATGGTTGCCATGTGGACCTGATGGCTCAGGATGAAATTTTCCTTGGGCTACTTAGCTCAGCTGGAAGGGTCGAATAGAAAATGCAGATATTATCATCATTGGTTATGGATGCCAATCTTGAATTACAGCTGTTTGTTGTTTACCTGATAGCTATTGATTTTTATTAGTCCAGTGTCTCCATGTTATGACTTATTACAATGTTATGACTTATTACAATGGTAATGTTAACTTTGAGTCATTGTGTGTTGGAAGTATTTAACTTGGTTTGAATTTACAAGTCTCACAGGTAAGAGACAATCAAATCTCAGATGAGACCAGGGACTTTTGGACAATGTTAAAGTGGGACTAAACACAATTTGCATTATAAAATGGTCATAAGACTATGAGGGCCAAGAGAAGAATATGGTACTTTGAATGTCTTTGATTAAGACTTGAGCTTGTAACATGGATCTTTGCAATGCAGGAGGTGTCACTGGGAGCGGATCTTAAAGTCCAGCCCTAAAGTGTGTTTGGTGGTGGATCTTGAATCCAGACTTAAGGTGTGTGGAGAACAGTTTGATCTCTGACTGGCTGTTTTGTTGTGCTGGCTATTGGTTGTGTCTCTCTTCTTGTATCTATGAAAACAAGCCAGTTCCTTCTGCTATTGATGGTGTTACCCTGGACCTGAAAGTGGCCTCTGGTTGATTGCTTGTCTCAACAACTAGAAGCTGACGTACTTCACCAGGGAGTTTTAATTATTCTCTACTATATTTACTGAGACAAGATCTCTCAATGGAACCCAGAGCTCACTGATTCAAGAAGGCTAGATGGCCAGCTTGGCCTGGGGATTATGCCACGGTCTCCTAAGTACTTGAATTACAGGAAGGTAGCCATTCTTACCTAGCCTTTACATGGATACTCAGGATCTGAACTCAGGTCCTCAACCTGTATGACAAGTGCTTTAATGACTAAGCCATCTCTCCCTGGATCCTCAGATGAATTTTTTCCTATATTTTTAAAAAGAAAAAAAATCTTATCATCTGACGAGAGCTAAAATTTAACTTGAATAAATAGTTTCTCCCACTGAGAAATAATAATGAGATTTTCTTTCCTTCTGTTCTTATTCTCTCCACTCCTCCAGGTGATGATGTTAACCAAATTGTATAATTAGTTTCTTGCAGGACCACATTCACTATTTCCTCATCTGATAACAGGATCCCTGGTCTAAGCTCATGAGGCTAGATAATCACATCAAGATTCTAGTTAGATAAACATTCAAGTATCTTTAAAATTTTGTGATTTTGAAGTTACAAAATAATTTTCAAGTTATGTTAACTAAAGAAGGTTCTTATCTTTTTCAAACACTCAATATACTCTCTCTACTTAAGTCATTAAAATTTATTTCTAGATTTAGACAACTGATGCTTTTTGTCTACCATGAATTTGCAATGTGTCACACAGTCTTGCCCTGCTTCTTGGCTTATCCATGTTCTTTTATGTTTGTTTGTTTGTTTGAGGTAGGGTCTCACTCTAACCCAGGCTGACCTGGAATTCACTATGTAGTCTCAGGGTGGCCTTGAACTCATGGTGATTCTCCTACCTCTGCCTCCCGAGTGCTGGGACTACAGTCGTACTTCACCACACCCAGCTCTTATACAAGTTCTTATGCAGTCTGGGTTCATTTTAAGAATAGTCAACTTCTTCTGAGGAAACATTTCAGCATTTAAGAAACTAAATTGTCACCATAGATTTTTTTTTCTTTTTTACCCTACTAATGTGAGTGCCGTTTGAGCAGGTTCTTCTATATTGATTATTTCTGTATCTTATCTGTATTATTTCTGTATTCAGTACAAAATATAGTACCTGATACACGGGAGATGATCATAGGTATCTTTAATGGATAATTAAATGAAGGAAACATTTTAAAGGATGGGTTAGTTTAGCCTACTATACGTTGAATGTATAGTAGGCATAAATATAATTTGTTTTCATAATTTCATGAAATTCCAAGCAGGGGCAACATGTAACTTTTCCTTTTAGTCTTACCAGCAGTAAGTTTACTACTTCTCAATTTATATTTTTATTATATATTATTGAATGAAAAATTTAAAGTATATAAAAGAAATGAAATCAATAGTAATATAAAATAGGACATCAGGGAAATTGGTTCAGCTTTAAAAGAGTAATTCATAAATCAAAAACCCTCAGAATGTGCAAAATTGGTGTAATATCTGAGGATCTAATTTATTTAAGAATTTTATAGATATTCTGAATCAATAAAATTTCACTATTGATGATAATATTTATAGATATTCTTACTCAGAAAGATTTCACTATTGATGGTAATACTTATAGAGAAACCTCCATAGTCAGGGAGTTTAAAGTGATTATTAAGATCAATGCCTAGAAATGATAGATTTACCCGCTTGTTTACCTCTTTAGAATATCTTTCTTCCTCGTTTTTCCCTCTTAACATATGTTCATACTTATCAATCTAGAATGTAAGGTAAGGAGCTGGGGACATGGCTCAGTGGCTAAAGCTCTCGCTGTGCATGCTTTAGGACCTGAGTTTGATTTGCTAGAAGTGGGGGCAGGGGGTTTTGAGGCAAGCTGACTAGGTAGATTGGCTGAATTAGTGAATGATGGATTCAAGTGAGTGACTCTGCCTCTTCAAGTAAAGTAGATCCCAATTGAGGAAAACACTCAACATCAACCCCCGGCCTACAAACACAGACACACAGACACACCTGCACACAAACACACCTGTACACACAGGTGTTCGTACATGCACACACTTTCACTCATATCACATATACATGCAAAAATTAGAAAGTAAAATGAATATGCACATTTACAAATATATGGACTATTTTTATTGATTTGTCTTCGAAGAGTGAGTATTTACCTTGCATTTCATTACATGCTTCATTTCTTCCCTAAATTTCTATTGATAGACTCTTGGAAGCATTTTATTGACATTGTACTTACATCTCATGTTCCACAGGGCTATCACTCAATCTTATGACTTCCTTACCTCCCAACATAGCTAACAAAAAGGTTTGTGTTTTTCACCTTCATGGTTAATATAGCCTATGGATCTGTTTACAAGTTATTGTATTAATTGAGACTAATGTTATATCTCACTATTTCTCACTAATGTAGAGTATGTAGAACTGAGGAGGAATGAGGCTAAAATTTATGTGTATGTTTCAAGAATAAAAGTACTGTTAAACAAACTTAAAGTATTCATATAATTTTATAAGGATTATAAGTAAAAAGATGTGTCTTGTCCTTAGCATGTGTGACTTTGTATGGGAATAACCAGTGAGGTCAATTCAAATTATTTCACTTTATATTAGTTTAACTAGGCCTTATCTATTATTTTGTTTAAAATCAGTTATGATTTTGTTATATAGTTTCATTTACTACCTGAAATTTAACATTTTTAGGAACTTTTATATGTACAAATTGTTATTTTTAACAACTGCTTCCAGTTAATGGCATTTTTTACTATAACTTAACTTGAAGGGTACAGGTGACAAGAATTTGTTAGATATTAAACCAAGATTAATTAATGTGTATATGCTTCAGTTAAAACTGATTACATTACAGTTTCTTATTGTGTAGCATAAATAGCTAATTCAAAATTGACTACATATTTTCAATAATGAGCACCTGATAAAAATGTTAATATATAGATACCCTGTATAAGTTACTTTCTCATTGCTGTGAAACAATACCTAACCCAAAGCAACTTATGGAAAAAATATATTGTTTAATTTGGCTTACAGTTCCAGAGGGTACAGTCCCTCACAGCTGAGAAGGCAAGACAGGAGAAGGAAGCCAACATTGCGTTGTCATGTGAGCAGAGATGAAGGAGAGAGAGAGAGAGAGAGAGAGAGAGAGAGAGAGAGAGAGAGAGAGAGAGAGAGAGAGAGAATAGCAATAGCAAGTATAACTGGACTATAAAGTCTCAGGGCCAACTTCCAGTGCCATACTTTCTCCAGAAAGGCTCCATCTCCCAAAGGTCCCACAACCTTCTTGAAAAGTGACACCAATTTTGAATCAGGGATTCAAGCAGTAAAGCCTGTGGAGTAACATGTTATATTCACAAAATCACATTCTTCCCCTGGGCTCTATAGACTCCTCTCACAATGGAGAGTGCATTCAGCCCAACTTTAAAGGTCCCAACACTGTTCAAAAGTCCAAAGTCTAAGGTTTCATCTAAGAATCAAGACAGTTTCTTAACTGTGAGCCTATAAAATCAAAATACCAATTATGTGATCCCAACATTTAATGGCACAGACTAAACTTTCCCATTTCCAAATGGAGGAAGGGCAGCATAGCAAGGTAAGATTGGACAAAAGCAGGAGCAAAACTAACAGGGAACACACTAAATCCCGCTCCATGCACAGTATCTGGAACTCGTGATGAAATCAACTTGGATTGCTCTACCCCTTTGGCTATGCTATCTATAGGCTCCCTCCTGGGCTGGATCTTCCCCAAAGCCTGCAACTTTTCTTGGCCGATGACCCATAGTTCTGTCATTTCTAAGATCCTGGGTCTGAATTGTGCCTTAAATTTCTTTTTCGTAGCACCAGACAGTGCCTCTGATGGCCTCTCTGCAGGGACTCTGACCCTGCTTCAACCATGCTTTATCTATATTGCTGACACCCAATGGCTTTCTCAAACTGTGGTCCAATATTTCATGAACCCTACCTACCTCCATCTTGCATCTTTCATTCTTCTGAAACTCGTGACACATGAGCAATGCCACCAAATTCCACTGTCAGATTTGAATAAAGCTTCAGACCCATAAAACACAGCTGCAGTAGCCCCTGTGTGCTGACCTTAGGGAGCAGAGGCCTTCTTCGGGGTTCTTTCTTCAGGCCTTTTTCTTTCAAAAGAATTGTCCTTTCTACCTTGACTCTTCTGTTGCTTGGATTTGTTTCAGTGTGTGCTCGGGAAATAGACTGGCCTTTAATTGCTATAATCTCTACAACAATTGCAGCCAAAGTGGCTGGGCTGAGACTTTAAATTTGCTAACATGTCTTTTCCTGTCAAACTCTTTATTTTCATATCTTTCTGTTATGTGTTTGTCTGTCTATCATTCTGAATCGGGGCAGGGAAAAATATAATAATCCCTCAAACAACCATGTCATAGACTTAAAATTTCCTCTTACAAACATATTATTCCACTGCTTTTCACAATTCAACTTTGTTCAAGTTCTCAAGACATGGTCAAATACATCCATTTTTTTTTTGCCAGAAGATTGCATGACCTGGCAGAAGCCCAGGTTCTGAGGAAGTTATGTTTTTCTTCTGGGCTCTAAAGAGCAAATCCACATTGCTCTAGGCCTTCTGTTCTTTCAAACTCCCACCAGAATGGCCCATTGAGCTCTGCTTGTAACCCTATAAGGCTTTCTTAGTCTAAAGTTCCAAATCCTTCCTTATTTCTCCTACAAACTAGTTCTGAAAGATGAATAACCACATGATTAGGCTTCTTGCAGTGAAGGTCTTACTTCTCTGTACTGATTTTCTGTATCTATAACTCTCTTGTTGCTGTTACAAAATAGTCAACCAGAAGCTACTTAGGAAAGGAAAGAGTTGATTTTTGTCTTATAGATCCAGAGGGGAAAGGCCATTTTACAGGCAAAGCATGACACCTCACATTGTCATATCAGGAGGAAGAAAACAGAAAGAACAGCAATGAGGGCTGAACTATAAAACCTGAAGGCTTTCTTCCAGTGAAACACTTCCTCAAGAAAGGCTCCATCTCCCTAAGGTTTCACAACCTTCCTAACCCATGTCACCAACTGGACATAAGTATTTAAACACAAGAGTCTTTGACATTTTACACTCAGATTACCACATGCCATAATGTTACTATTATAAAACATGGGGATGAAGAGCAACAAACTTAAATTAACTGCTCAAAGTATTTGTATATTTACTTCTTTCCTAATTACAAAATAAACTGAAAACCGGAGGTTTTTTTTTTTTTAATGTTAGTTAACCCAAGACTAGACTCCAATTCAGCTACCTATGAGCTCTATGATGATGGTCATTCCTTCATTTTTCTCAAATGTAGTTGTAAAAGGTTGACAATTACCTCTATTTTTCAAGTTTTTCCTTGGTATTAAATTGTTGTCAACATTGTACTTGGCATATAGTACTTAATGAAATGTAAGTAAATTAAATTATTTTAATGAAAAAAATATAAGCACAAATTACTTTCAATTTCACTTATAATTCCTAAAGAGGCTACATTTTATAACGACTGAAAACATGATTTATAGAACACCATTGGTTGAAACTGAGTTATTTACAATGGCTCATGTATTGCCTATACTGAAGTATATTTTCTTGTAATTGTTGAAAATCTTTGTGGACTGTGCCTCTAGGATTAGTGGACAGTATTAGCTATTAAAGAACAGATTGCATTTAACTTTATTGATCCATTTTATCCAGACCATTTCCTTTACTTCCCTGAGGTATCACTTAATTTCATTTTCATCATCAAAGTCTGTCCTTGCTTTTCTCTACTGACTGACGTGTTGACTTTTCCATTCTTTCACCTACCACTCTTCACATGATGTCATTCACTCCAGATGTTCATTTATATTTACAATTAGATCATTAGAATCTGGTTTATAATATCCCAAAATCCAGTGCTCTACTGGGAATCTCCATCTGTATTCCCACCGACATTTTGCTTCTTTCCTTTTTAAGATGTTTTAGCGATTACCTTCTCATTGCAGGGACAAAACACATGGACTTCTGCTTTGAGCCTTTAAATTCTCTCATGGTAAAGAGAGGCTTGGCTAGATGAAGCCATGAACAAGGCTTCATTTTTCTTGATCTAAGTATGACATGGTCACTGTAAATGATCTCTTTTGTATTGTCTTTTTTCTTTAGGATGAAGTCCCGAGTTTCTCATACAAATTAGAGGAACCTTTCACAGTGTGGATAAGGTATATTTATTTCTCAAGAATACCATATTTTAAATCCTGTAATCCAGTAAATGGGAAGTTGCTTTAGTCCTTGAATTTGTGAATTTCAAGCAGGAGTAGAAGTGCACAGCTTGTCTGTTTTCATACTCCTTGATGGTGTTTCCTCTTCCACCTGGACTGTTTAATAAGCTGCTTTCCTTCTATTAGTACTCTCCAGCTTCATTCCATGTTGATATTTACTTTTTACATCTCATGTCTCAGCTACATAAAGCTGTTTTATTTTGGACATTTTTCTTATACCTCTCTATGCCCTGTGCCTTTCCACCAACAATGATTCCTGCATCCATGATGTCATGACCTTATTGTTTTATTGAAACAGATGCAGAACATTTGCACCTATAGTGTGCTTGGATTCTTTGCACAGGCTATATAAATCGGTATGGCTTTGAAACATGATTCAAATTCATTGATGTAATTCCTCAGAGAGTGTTTTCTGCTCTTCTATGATGCTTTAGCTTGATGTTTTGATTTCTTACCTATCTAGCTGAATATTTTGACTGATTTATAGACTACAGGCTTATAGAAGAATTGTGTGAGAGTAACCTCATTGAAGATTTCAGGGTCTCCAAGAGGAACCAATAGTCAGACATCATAACAGTTAATAGAAAAATCTCTGCATATTTATTTTTCCTTCGACATTCCTCCTTGCCTTTCATGTCACTTGTTCTCTTTACAAATCCTTGTGTGCTACAGCACTGGATGTCACACCTTAGTCATTTATTTTGAGGGAAATTTCATCCTCAGAAACCTCAATAATGATCCCTCAGTCTCGAAGATATAACTCGGGTTTTCTATAGTTCCTCTCTCTCAGAATTCTTATCTAGATATGTTATAACTAGAACTAGTTGTTTCAAAATTAATTTTATATTGCTCACCAAAGAAAAAATATATATGTATATATATTATGGTTAGGATCTGTTAAAAGGTCATTTCCTATCTCTAGCCAATGCTTTAAATAAATCAAGAAGTCAGTCAATCAGGAGGCAGAACGTTTACTGCAATGCTTACCTCTGGATGCTCAGTCATGTATCCATCTCATTAAAACAGTCTTCACTTCAGTAACAAAAAACAAGCATTAATAAGCTTTTGACCCATAAAATGAATGAAAATTATGCATTAATGTGCAACTGCTTCACATTAGCTTCATTCTCCCATAAAGCAGATGTCTGTCTGCTCTCCATCCATAGCATTGTGTGTGAAGTTTGCCATTTCCAGAAATGAATCTTTGATTTATTGTTGCCCCAGACTAATTGAAGAAAATGTTAAGTCTCAGCTTTGTGATTCATGCATATTGACTCTGTGGTCAGTGAAGGAGAAAGAAACCAGAGGATTTTATGAACAAGGGCCATCTGTGTGTTACTTTGAAACAGAGTTTTAGAAGTGTAACAAGCAGACACCAGTTATAAACTTCCATAGATCAGTATTAAGAGAAATTATTACATTTGAAAGTTGACAATTGACTGATAGTCATTTTACAAGTGGTATTATATCTTAAGTTAATTTCTGCAGACTTCTTTTTATCATTGTCACAATACAAGGACAAATGTAGTGTCAATTGTCTTTACTATTGAAAAGTTTATACGAATAGTAATTTTTAGCAGAAATTTTTACTAACTAATCTCTTCCCTTTCTTTAATGTAGAGCTACTGTAATCCAATGTAATATAAATGCAAAATCAAGTGTTATGTTTTTTATGCAACAGGTTGTCATCTTTGCTTGTAGGTTAGTAAATAAAATTTAATTTGGGATACTGTAAATTAACTCTCATACACCTATTTCTTAAAATAATTAAGGAAGATGGTAAACTAGAGAGCCCTGAGAATGTGTCTCCCCATGTAGACAACAACTGCACTGATGGAATCCATTTGATGAAATTATTTTTGACATATGATATCTATTACAGATTGCAACTTCCAAGGGGAAACTTACATGCAAAGTTAAGTTTAGCCAATTTCAGTGTCCTACTGTGGCAGGTAGCTGTGCATATATTTGTGGCCCATCTTTGTATAATTAGCAGAAATCATAGTAGGCATAAAAGCCTGAACTCCAGCTATCAGATGCACCTGTTCTATTACTGGTCCTTGAAGACATAGACAAAAGCAATGCGTAGTCATTGCTATTCCATTCTTTGCTTTGTTGCCAGCCTTGCCTAACTGGCTGCTGTATCTTTCAAGGGAATTAATGGGCCTATATTCTGCTTCCATTTATCACATTTTCATATTTGGCAACCAAATATTGAAGACTAGAGCATTCAAAAGTAACAACTTATTTGGGGTAAAATAGGAGGTAATCATCCATTCACAGGGAAAGTCTTAATAAAATCTTTAAGTTTACACTCTGGCTGAAAAATGATGAAGAAACAGTATCAAAAATTAGAAGTAAGTAAAAAAAATAGTAACAATTATAACCCATCAAACATTGGAGAAGGTTAATGTAATTTCCAAAGTTACAGGATTGTTAGTTTCAAAAGTACAAAGTGTCCAGTTTTCAACAAAATATTAAGTCATACAAAAATAACCCTCAGAAAAGTATGGCTCATTAAAGAAAAACTGAATCAAGAAAAAAAAAAACATTTCTGAAAGAATGTCCCCTTTCAGACTTACTGTAAAACAACTTTCAAACAACATTCTCAAAAATAAGTAGAGATCTATACCCCAGTGGTGAAAATGCAGATGTTTATTGTCGCAGTCAGCCCACATGCTGCTGGGATGAATGTTCAAACAAGGCACAATTTGGGGGAAGAAAGTATTTATTGAAACTACAGATTGAGGGGAAGTTCCATAACAGCAAAAGAGACTGGCCCTCTTTCACAGGTCTGAGCAGAGAGAAAAACCCATCACTAACCCCATACACACAGAACAGCAAACAGGCAGGAGTGCCAAGGAGAGAATTTTTTCCCCTTTATAGAGGCTTAGGGTGGGGTCTTACAACCGTATCTCAGACTTAATGGCTTCCGGGGTCTCTGGAATTTCCTTCATGCATGGCCCACACAGTAAAGGATGTTTACTTCCAGCTTCTTTGAGCAAAGAACTTCCCTGCAGGAGGTGCTGGACAAGACTATTACCTCAGTACCCACCCATCTTCACCTATAAGGTAAAGCAGGCCGCTAAAGGTGAGATAGACAGCAGGACTCTGGATGGGTTGAGATACACCCCTAAAGAACTTCAAGAGTTTTCTTATATAAGCAGAAGCATGGGGAGTATGTATGGAAATGGATTCTAAAGGTGTGGGATAATGGAGGAAGAAATATAAGATTGGATCAGGCTGAATTTATTGAAATGGGCCCATTGACCAGTGATTATAGATTTAACATTGCAGCTCATGAACTTAGAAGTGGCACCAAGAATTTATTTGATTGGCTGACTGATGTATAGATCCAAAGATGGCCCACTGTGAATGAGCTTCTGCTGACTGATAGCCCTTGACTTAATGTTGATGAAAGGATTAAAAGTCTTAGAGAACTTGGAATGTTGGAGTGGATTTGTCATTTAAACTCATCTTTGTTCCCAAATTGGGAAGATCAGAAGATGTGTCGTTCACTAAGACTATAAGAAACAGATTTGTGAGGGGTACCTGATACTCAGCTATTGCTCTTGTGAATGCTTTCTTTTTCCACACTGTTCCATAAGAACCAACAGAAGCAATTTGCTTTTAGTTGGCATGGTCAGCAGTACACCTTTACCTATTTAACTCAGGGTTGTATAAGTCTACAGCCCTGTGTCATAGCTTCATTCACAAGAATCTTGAATGCTTGTCCCTTCCACAACGTGTCACATTGGTTTATTATAATGATGAGGTGATATTAGGTTGATTGGATCAAATGAGCAGGAAGTGGCAACTATTCTGGAGTTTCTGGCACAGCATATGTACATCAGGGAATGGGAAATAAATCCATCCAAAATGGAAGGACCTTCCACCTCAGTGAAAATTCTAGTTCAGCTGTTTGGGACATGCAAAGATATTTTTTCTAAGGTGAAGGATATGTTGTACATTTGGGTAGTAGAAAAAGGTAGTTACAAATACCAGTTGAGGCCACCTTACAAGTTACAAAGTCAAGAGCTATAATTGCCATGAGTGTTTTTTTGTCTTACTTTGCTAAGAATGGTTGTGCATATGTATAGCAATACCTCTATTTTTCCTCTATTTCTCTATTATGTAATTAATATTAATTGATATTATATCATTCTTTAAACATTGTTGAATTTATATTATATATTAGAGAATAAGCATTCCTCATGTGACCTTGCCTTATGTTGTGGGGAGATTATGCATTTCCAGGTGTATGTGGATAGTTATATCATGTTAGTGCAATTATGATTTTGTTACTGCATTCATTTGGAAATTAAATATGATGCTAGGAGATATGGTTTGATGTCAAGGTGACAAGGAGTGGATGTGATGATTAAGTTTTGTTGTCAACTTGACTTGTTTACTAATCTTCGGTGGGTCTCTGAGGTTGTTTACAGGCAACCTCTTAGTAGAGATCAGGATCTTAAGGAGGCTCAGGGGAGCTAGAAACAAGCATCCCTTCCTAGGAGGACAGTGCAGGAAAGAAGTTCCAGAGAACTCAGTAAGTGAACAAGTCTGGGAAAGGGTTGCAAAACCCTGCCTTAAGGCTTTACAAAGGGGAAGGATATATCTCTACTCCCTTACATGCCTGGCTGCTAGTGTTTGTCATGTATCCCTTCATCAGCATTGGAACAAAGTCTCCTTCGACTTCCAGACTGAACTGAAGACCAGCAGCTCCCCAGGATGTCTTTAGACGGTAAGTGCTGGATTGGGACTGCTGAGGCATCCACATATGTGGTCTGAGTAGCTACTGGTCCCTTGACTCTCAGGTTTACAGACTGCTATTGTGGGACTGCTGTTAGCTAATCCAATAAATCCCCTTATTAACTACAATTCATTCTGTTGGTTCTGCTGCTCTAGAGAATCCTGACTAATACATAGGCATAGCAGATGCAGTGCTTTTCTGGGAACTTTAATTAACAGAGTTGTGATTTGTATCTTTGAAATTCAAGTATATGAATAGATTTATGTACTCTCCCAACTTACTCTGAATCACATTCTGTGATGTTTTTCATTTTCATGTTTTTCATTGTATCAAGTTAACTCTCATTTTGCTTCCATTGAAGTTTATCTTTCAGCCTATGATTGTCTGTCACAAAGATACACATATAAGCATTACACCAGAGAACTAGAGGGGAAAGCCCTGCTAAGTCTTGTTACATATATAACCTGTTTTCTTTCTATTCCATTTTAAACCTTGTCAAAAGTTAATTATTGTTTCAGCCTTTTATTAACCACATAATTTAACATAATTTATGAATATTTGTACATAATTCAGTGTGTTGCATGGTTTCTTGTAGTATTATACTGAATTCACCTATCCAAAGTACTGATTTCCTATTATAGACTTAAACTATTTTCAAGTTTAACTAATTCTTTTGGAAGCAATATATATTTTTAAACTTTATTGCATCATTAGCCCTCAGGTTTTTTGTCTTGCTATGTGTTTCAGAAAAGATAACTACATATTTTGTGTCTCTGACCTTTAACGATTTCAGAGGAAAGTACAACTCTTCATGACAGTACATCAACATATTTACCTTCATATTAACTTACATTTCCTTTGCCTCAAGCCTGGGTGACATTACATTTCTTTCTAGGAATTTAAATTGATAATATCTTGACAACCAAATTTTTAGTTCAAAATTGGAGTGAAATTTCATACTTTATTATCACAAAAATTGACATTGTGATAAAGAAAAGATTTTTTAATCTCTAAATTAAGTAGATAACACCATGCACCCTAAAATCTATTTATGCTTATTCCAACTAATCAGATCCTTCAGACTTTCACATTCAGCAATAATGAAAGCTAATCTACTATAGAGTAAAGAAAAAAAAAGTGTAGTGAATAAATGTCACAGGTCAAAACATTTCCTTAATTGTAGACTTAAAGATATAACTGGGATTTTTAATGCATTAATTTTTATTTTGATTTCAAAATAATGCATATTAAAGACAGTTTAACAAGTTCAAGTATTGTCATTGGTTATGTAAGTTAAATCAGATATAATGCATAAATAGGGTAGATAGAACTCCAATGAGTAATTCTTTTAAGAAGTAATCAAAATAAGACAGTTCAATATGAGTCATAAAGTTATAGTTTTGACATTGTCCATATTTATAAATTGGATAAGTAGTTAACAGGTATAGGGATAGCTTAATTTCATTTGTCATTTCTTTAAACACTTCATTGAAAATTATCAGGTAAGATATAATGTATAAAACCATAAGAAGTAGTATAGCTGGACCATATGGTAGCTCTACTTTCAGTTTTTTGAAGAACAACTGTGATGGTTTCATCCACACAAACGAATGTGTTCTGAATGAATGTTCAATCCCTAGCTGATGGCAGTTTGGGTTTTGAAACCTTGTTAGAGCTCTGATTTGGAGGGCAGGCTTATGGGTATTATATCCAGCTTCCCTTTGCCAGTGTTTGGCACACTCTCCTGCTGCTTTTGTCCTCCTGATGTTGGCCAGGAGGTCATGTCCACCCACCTTCTCATGCCATCATTGTCCTTGCCATCGTGGAGCTTCCATTCAAGTGAATAAGGCAAAATAAACCTATTCCTTCACAAGAAGGTTTTGATTGGGTTCTTTTCTGTGCAGCAACAGAAGTTGACTGCAACAGATTTGGTACCAGAGGATGGGATCTGTTATAGCTGCTATCAACCCTGATTCTGTGGCTTTGGGCCTTTTGGAACTGATTTGCAAGAGGAATGTGGAAGGATTTGAAACCTTGGCCTAAGAGACACCTTGCCACGCTGTAAGTACAGTTTGATGGATTATTCTGTTTGGAATTAAAAGACCTGAATGCAGAAAGAACTATGGACCATAATGTTTGGCTTATGAGGGTGAGAAAGAACTCTGTCCAGAGTGGTCTAGAAGCAGTTTGTATGAGAGGCTTGTTATGTTCTGT
>PVHP010010085.1:0-48645 GCA_004024765.1 Zapus hudsonius | reverse complement strand
GCCCGGCTGCGCGCTCTCCTGCGGAGCCGAGGGCGGTAGGGGGACCCCGCTGAGGTCCCAAAGCTGAGGAGAGGCTGCAGGGTCCAGGGACAGGCCCAGCCACCAACCTGGGCTGGGTCCCAGCCAGGCAAGGAAACCTCCGCGAAGAGAGGACTCTTTCCCGCTCAAGCTTCCCAGGTATCTGCCTCAAGATTGGCCCGGGGACCTAGCTAGCTTAGCCTGCCCAAGGCTGGCATCCGCCTGTGCATGCGGGGGGAGGGGGGTCGTGGAGACAAGCACGATTGAGGATCAGGTGCTCCCACGGAAACCACGGCGAGGGGATAATGGCGGGAGCTAGTGAGGGGGGGAGGGCATGGTCCTCTGCTCTGTTAGGGAGCAGAGAGCTGCTGGAGAACCCCTTCTGCTCTGGCCCAGGGGCTGGGGAGGGAGGGGGGCCCGAGCTCAGGTCCAGCTGGTGACCAAAGTTTGGATCCCAGCTGAAGAGATCAAACCTTTCCGAAGAGAGTCCTGGCGACGCTGTTACTCGTCCTCCATCTTGCTCCGCCCCTAGCAACCACGTTTTCTGTTAATCAAATATTGTTTCTGGTTTGAAACGAGACCCTGTGATAAGACTTTGTGCTTAAATGGCAAGAGGCCCTGGTGCACCCTCTCTAATTAGCTCTTTTTTGATTGAACTATTTGTTTTTTTTTTTAGTTTTTTTAATTCTTTGAATATGCTAAGTATTAATTTGTCAGATATTTGGCTTTCTGCAGGCTGTCTCTTCTCATTGTTACCAGTTCCTTTGGTGTCCAGAAGTATTACTTTTTGTTTGGTGTTTTGTTTTCTTTAATTTAATGAGGTCCCATTTGTCTGTTGTTGACTTTATATTCAGGTCAACCAGAAAGTTCTTTCCCATTCCAATCTCTTGAAGAGTGTTCTTTATCTTCTCTTCTCTAGCAGTGTCAGAGTCTTGGGGCTCATGTGAAGGTGTTTGATTCTTTTGGAGTTGATGTTTGTGTAGAGTAAGCAATGACGTTCCACAGTGTGACCAGCCCTGCTTCATCCCCCTGCCCCTTGCCTTCCCCAACATGAAACTTTCCCTCAAAACTGTAAGCCAAAATACACCCCTTTCTCATGTTACTTATGGTCACAGAATTGACAAAACCACTAATAAATCCTCAAAAGTGAAGATAAAAGTTGTCTTTTGAAGTTCGTATAGCACAAAGGAAAAGATCCTGGGCTTGGAACACAGTAGTGAAAATTAGGATTGGCTACTTAGCTTTTGTCATGAGAAAGAAGTCTCTTCATTCTGTTACAGCATCAGCATCTCCAGTGTCATTGTGAATCTGCTAGGGACACCTCAGATCAATTTGTACTGATACAAGAAGACTAAAGTAACACATATCACTTTTCTTCCTCCTTCACTGAAGAACACCTAGTGGTAGGTCAGCTGGAAGATGCTTAAAGCAGGAATTGGACTGAAGTGAAAGCATGTTCTTCTCAGTTCTCTTTTCTTTTCATTGGGATACATTTCAATAGTGGTTTCAGTCTGTGTTATAAATAATGATTTTAAACAAACAAACCAGAGATGGGTAACTCAATTGTTGAGGGCAAACTTTACAATAGAAGGAAAATTTTCCCAGACCTAAAGCAGAGTACGGTTCAAAGAAAGTGTGTCAGACTTTCAGACAATTTTGAAAGTCATCCAAATGTTTCTGAGGTTTTTGGCTCTTTTTCATGACTAATCTCCTTTACCGATCTAGACATGAAGACCAGCTGCAAACATGCTTAATTTGATGTTATACTAAGATGAAGGTAGGAGTAAACACAAGAAAAAGTAAATAAGTTAGAGTCTTCATAGTCATGAAAATTGTATACATGGTAAAAGGGAGAAAGAAAAGGAATATACTGTAAAGTACATAGTGAATTCCAGGTCTTCCTGGGCTGGAAGAAGACCTTAATAATAATAATAATAATAATAATAATAATAATAATAATAAAAACTTAAAGCAAAAAAGAAAACAAATTTAAAATATCAACTTTAAATCAATATATTGAAAACATATTAGCAAATATATCACAAGTAAATTGTCTTGGTAGAATTAGGAACTTATCATTAATTTCCAAATATGAATAACTAAGATATATAATTGTTTGACTAGACAACTTACATTGGTATCTAAAATAATTTCACTATTGGATCGGAACTTCTTTGTTAAATTTTGGGTTTGTGAGAGGTCTCACTATGTAGCTCAACAAGAGTTTTCTTGATCAGCCTGCCTCAGCCTCAGTAGTGCTAAAATTTCAGACATGTGTTTGGCTATGTGTAGCATTGGAAATGTTTTATCCATAAACTTGACATAAGACACCACACATGATCGGAAAATCACACAGGAACTATATGCATGAGGGAGCATTCTTTTGCAGTAATAATGTTGAGTGGTGAGGGTTCAAGGAAGGATTTGGTTTCCTATAGTTGATTTTTATAGTGATTTTGATAAAGCTCCTTTAATATGTAGTTGACTTCAAAATATGGGATAATATTATTTTCTAGAATAAATTGCAATGCTTTTCATTATTAGATATTAGGTATTTTGTCAATCCTTTCATAATATCTGCATTGTTACCTATCTATGCCCTGAAACTCCCTAAACATTCTTCTGCAGATGGTTTATGGACTCGGAAGACGGCTTGGTGAGTAAGAGGGGCTCAAGCACAAGGGTCCTGAGTTCAATTCCCCATCAGCCATATAAAAACAGGTCGGCAAGACCATGCATGCCTATGATCCAGTCCTTTGGGGAGGAGAGACAGTAGAATTGTTTGGGTGAAGTCTGGCCAAAATTAGCAGCCTTAGCATCAGTGAGAGACTACAGCTCAAGGAAAGGTGGACGGAGGATGAAGGACACCTGACATTCTTCTCTGGCCTTCACACCAGTACACAAAAGACATGACATTGACAAACACATTCATACAACACATGCTCCCTATCATACCACACATATTATAACACACCAAACACACACATAAAGTTTATTGGGCAAATAAGTATAGTAGTCGTCTTCTCTCTGCAGACTAGCTTTTCATGGGTTTGGCTGTGCATGGCTCAGCTGCGGTCCAAATGCTAAAGAGAAGTTTCCCAAAATAAACAATTTGTGCATTTTATATTGTGCCCCTTCTTAATAGCATAATGAAATCTCAAGGTTTTCTGATCTGACCTGCCTCTCCAGCCCACTGTGAATCACTCTTGTCAAATCAAGCCCATGTTGATATTCTCTCCACCCACTCAAACTGCCAAGGTATCAGTGTTTATGCTTTACACGCCTTCCTGCATTACCTCGCAAAACTGGCATCATTTATGTACAAACTGCATCTTTCACATCACAGGAATGGGGCACAATACAATATTTTCAAAGAAAGAAACTATATTTGCATAAGTTTTATTATGGTATATTGTTACAGTTTTCTTATTTTGTTATTTTCTTACTATACCTAATTTATTAACTAAACCTTCACACAGGAATTTGTGTATAGGGAAAGCATAATATGATTCTAATCATATGAAATGCCTTTTCATGTTGGGCTTTATTCTTATAGAATGATTCATTTATGATTTCACGATACTTTTTCATGTTATGATGGTTTATGAATTTTTTTTTGGTTTTTCGAGGTAGGGTCTTGCTCTAGTCCAGGCTGACCTGGAATTCAATATGTAGTTTCAGGGTGGCCTTGAACTCATGGCGATCCTCCTACCTCTGCCTCCTGAGTGCTGGGATTAAAGGCGTGTGCCACCACGCCCGGCTCGGTTTATGAATTTTTTAATACTAAATAACACACAAAGTATAACTATCCTAAAGAGTATTCAGTCTTTCACAACTTGCTTTTCTCTTGAATTTTTCCCAACATGCCCACCTTTGATGAGTCTACAAAGTAGTAGTTATGAACATTTTTGTGCAGTGTTTTATATAGAAGTTAACTTTCTAGCAATACTTTGTATAATAATTATTATTTTAAATGCTTATCTTTAATATTTTATTAATAAATATAAAACATTTTATTTTCTCTTCATCATTCTCTGACTTCTATATGTAGATTCAAATTAATGCCTGTATCACTGTACTTATCTATGAAATTCTAATAATTATTGCCAGGGATATTACCAATTATTAATTTCTAGTTTTTAATTAATTAAGAGCATATATATTTGCGCTTCATTTTGAAAAAAATATTGCATATAGAATTCTTAATTGTTTTTTCATCCAACATGTAATATGTCCAACTACACTTGAGGCTTGCATTTTTAAAATTAGTATCTTTATTACGAGTAAGTTTATACATTGTATGAGCAAATCTTGTGAAGGTGTCCCCATTTCCCTTGTCTTTGTCCCCTACTCACTGGGGTCCTTCCTTAGTGCTCATACAGTATCTGTCCATAGGTTAGATGTCTAATATAATTCTGTATTTAATGCATGGGTATTATATATATACACACACATATACATATTACATGTAAATATAATATACAGTTAATTATATTTTACTCATATGATACATCCCTATGATTTCTCTCAGATTACCTGTTACTTGAGATACAGTTGAGTAAAGTACTTACCTAAAATTACTTCTGTGTGTTTCATTTCCTGCATCTTGAAAATTCCATGCCATGGTGTAGTTTATTGAAGGTACTTAAACTTGCTTAATCTTTTGTTGCATCTGAGATTTTGTGCTTCTCATTAATTATGATAATTATTTTTTCTTTTTTAAAGTTTTTATTGTATTAAAATTATATATATTAACACAACAGTATGCTCAGTATCATAGGATATTAGATAAAGCCATTAAAATGAGGATGACATTCCCTTTTATGCATTAGATACTCTCCACCCCCTCATGACTCTTACATTCTTTCCAACCGCTCTTCAGCAAATTTCCCTGAGTCATAGTGGGTGAATTTAAATTTTTCATAGTTATTAGGTTCTTAAGAGTCTCTGGATTTATGTTTGGGACTAGTTTGGGCACCTTTGGTGTCTATCTCCACTATCCTTCCCTAGGATCTCTGCCTTGCTGTGGGAATAGCTCTTTTGCTCATCACACCACTGTTTTGTTAGGGCTCTAAATGGTGAGTTTGAGGTGGATCATCTTCTGCTTGGGTGTCCCCCATTAACTCAGGTCCCTTTAGTAGAGTTTGGTTGTCCTTGGTTCAGGTTGCTTTCTGAAAAATACAGTCTCCAGCAGAGTGAGATTATTATTGGTCAATTGAGACAAATATTTCTAGGTTGGTGAGCTTTTGGCAGGTGTAACCTTTCTGAGGAATGGGGTTCTTGGTCCCCATTCACCATTGCCTTGGATTTCCATACCAGTACAGTTTCCCTGCCTCTGAGTGGATCTCATAGCCAATTACCCAGCTGTTAATTGCTCACCTAGGTTGAGCGCCACTATTGCACAGATGGGCACTTTTTGACTTGCTTGCCTGTGCCATATAGCAGTGGGTTCTGCACTCTCAGTCCATCTCTTGGTATAACTTGAAGATGCTTCCTACTCTCTCAGGATATCATTGGTCTGGTTCCTCTGGTAGCTCATGCAACACCTTCTGGCATCACCCAGGCCACCCTTCTGGAAGCTGATTTCGTTTCTGGATTCATCAGGGGCTCTCGGTGCTGTGTGATATCAGTCTGTGGAATCTTCAGCAATAGGGTCTTATCTTTTTCCTGATGTGGGTATTCAAGGGCTGTGGCAAAAGTTTGTCTTATTTTAGGGACCATGTGGGTCACTCTGATCAACAGCCTATTGTGGGCAGTAACTACTTACTGGAATGGGGAGCCAAAGGTCATTATCCTTTGTACCATAGGTAGGCTTCCATCCCCCCCCCCTTTTGGGACCTAGCCACCTCCGCAACTTGTACAGAAGATAGGATTCTATGGAGTCAGATTAGTGTTTGTTTAGGTTTGTGTGCATCTCCTCCCTCTGTTGCTTCCCCCTCTCGTTTCCTTCTGTCCCTTTTGAACTATAAGTAAACATGACTAGTGATTCAGGTGATAATTATTATTTTTGATGATTATTATTTCTTAACTGATTTGTTTCAATTCTGTTCAACTATGCCTAATTTAACTTTTGAAAAATTCAAATCTTTTTTCCCCTTTGATATAAGGTCTCATATAGTAGAATTTTAAGCCCACATCATAATGAGAAGGAAGGTACAGAGACTTCCCACATCACACTGGTACATTTACTCCAGGAAATGAATTGATTTATCATCATCCCAACGCAATGGTTTGTGTTGGCTGTACCTCCCATCAGTAGTCTAATCATAGTTATTTTAAGTCCCATCTCAGATAATTTAAAATTTTGCATCATACATGATATGGTGTTGTTTGCTTATCTTTTGAAATCATGAAGATTTGTTGCTGTGGTTTGTTTATTATCTTCTGGCATGCTTCCTATTTTTTATTGTTCAAGGACACAGATGCTGTATTGAATAGTAGGAGCTGAGCTAAGTAGTGTTCAGTGTAAGCTCAGTGTTTATTTCTTATAATGATATTTTTTTCCAAAAGTCTCACTTTTCTCTACCGTCCTTGGTTTTTATAGACATTGTTGATTTGGGGCTGCAATAATTCCCTATAATGAAAGGCGATGGGGCTGCTTCTTATTCACTAATGAAAATGCATATTTTCATATGGTTCCCTGTAGCAGTGGAGGAAACTTGTGAAGAGAGAAGCCTTCCACACTTCCACATTTGCATCACTACATTTCAGTCTTTTGTTGAACCCAAATTTGATGGGTGGTGATGTTTATATGGAATAAGGCATTTTCTTTCTTTGAAAGAAAGCAAACACATAGAAGTGGTTGGAGTACGAAAAAAGCCTTTTTGAAGGTTAGATAATGATCTGGTGAAGTCTTTTCCCTTGGAGAGGAGAGTTTTATTATGGAAAACAACTCCATCCATCCATCCATCCATTCATTCAGGCTCTGAATTGTGTGATTGATCAGGTACCTAAAAGTATAACTCCTGAAAGTGACAAAAATGTAAGAACAGAGTTAGAACCACAGTCCATGGGAATTTCTCATTCTCATTTTAGTCAACCTCTAATATATCATAATTTTCCTAAAATTTCCTAAAACTGTGCCTCCTTAGTGACCTCTGCCAACCAGCTCCTGGCTGGGACCCTCTGGATCTGCCTATTTGTCCCCATTGGGAGATGTGACTTTGCTCTTCAATGTCAATTATCTTCTGAACCTAAGAACACTGGTTACTGTCCTCTTTACTTACTTTCTTGTTTTTGTAAGGATGGGAGTGTTGACTTTAAGCTTTTTATAAGTCTGAGCTAAACCAGACATTACCAGTGAGGATTTAACTTCTCCGAATAGAGAATACTGGAGAATATAATACTACAGTGTCAACAGAAAAACGTGTAATAAGTATCTATCATGTCTCAGACCTGCTCTAGTCTTTCTTTGTGTAGAGTTAAGCACAGTTGGATTAAAACTGTGCTGAACTCAACTCCATAAGAACTTAAAATCTTTGCCTTTATTCATCAGAAACAGTCTTTTATAAAATCATAACATCAGAGGCTGTTGAAGACAAATTACTCAAGAGCTATTTTGAACCCAAACCCTCCCAGAACTGTAAAGTAGAACATTGTCCAGTGCCTGTCATTTATAGCACAAGTTATTTGCATTTTTAGCCCCCACTTTTTTTTTTACTTAGCACAATGTTTATCTTTAATTCCTTGCTCTGCTTTTTACTCTGAGTCATCCCAAGAGTAGTTAGAGACCTACTAGTTTTAGAAGATGAGTTATATTAAAAGATAACAAATAAAAACTCTGCCAAAGTTTTTCATAAACAATAATCTATGATACCAATCATTTATGACAGCTGATAACTTTTTCCATTGACTCATGTAGTCACTTGTTTGCCAGTATTTCCTAATAGCAGCAAGTTTAGTCCAGGATTCACTTTAGTTACACTAATACTTAAAATATATTCCTCAATATTGGATATATCAATTTTAATATGAAACATAATGTTGAATTGTGTGTTGGATCTGTGTACCAATAGAGTAAATATTTGTAAGAAAAACATGTGATAAACATTAATTCCTAAATTTAATTTAAACCATATTGACCATTTTTTCCTATAATAAATGTTCACTCCTTTCATAAATATAGGTTCCAGCTTTTAAAAAAGTGTCTTTACTTTATTCGTTGTAATAGACTTAAATATTTACTATGTTATAACATGAGTGAGTATAGGCTAACAGTACTTCTAAAGTCACATTGCCCCTTAGGGGATGAGTGGAAGCTAGGCAACTTTATTACATTTTGCTCATGGATGGCATCCTCCATTGTAATTTGTTGGATTATGTAATTAATTCTAATGCTGGAGTGAGCCAATACCCAGGGGTCTTATCAACAGAATTATTTTTTCCTAGATGACAACAAGGTATATCTAACTAATAGCACATATAAGCTTGTATATGAATATGTTTAAAGAAATAAAAACTGGAAAATGAAGAAAAGAAAGCAGTAGACATTGCTATGACTCAATGCTTACATATTTTCAGACTATATTTTAATACATTAGATGTTGTCATTTGATCCTATTAATAAAAAGTTAAGAGTACCTGACATTATAGTTGTATACATTTCAGTACATATGTTTTAAATCTCAATTGACATCTGGAAATTTTAATTATGTTTTAACAACCTTTTTCTTTAAGGAATTACTTTTCTCTGATTCTTAAAGTATAGAAGATATATTTTGGAAAAAAAATTGTTTTTATGTGCAATAGCTTGAAAATTTAAGCATAATGTACATAAGTATAATAACATTGGTAAATGTTTAATTTAGCTTAGATTCTTTTATGTAAACTATAAACCTTACTACTGTATAAAAAGCGTGAGTAAGCAAATACCATAGTTAAACTGGTTTACAAAATAATAATGTAAGGGATAATGAAAATTTGTCATTGGGTTTGTGGGAATCATTGTGTCAAGGATGTTTAAAATTTATTTTTCAATAAGTTCAAGAGACATAGTTCACCAGGTCATCGAATGAACTAGTAAAAGAGAAAAAGGAGAAATAAAAGAAATCATAAAAGTACTACCATTCATTGAACATTCAACTGTAGGGCCATGTGCCAGTTTGAACATTTTACATAAGCACTAGCAATAGAATAATAGGTATATAGTTTTAGTGGATGTGACTATTGATTGATTATTATTGGTTTATGTTTGGCAGGTGGTGTCACTGGGAAATAAACCCCCTTCAAAGCCTCATGATTCCAGCATATTGGCTGCACTAGCTCATCACATTGCTATTATCCTACACACAGCGGCTGGCAGAGATGATATTGAGGTTGTTTTAGCTTGATGAATCTATGGATTTCTATCCCTTGAATGTTTCCATAAACAAACAATAGTACCTGTTATTATAAAATTACCGCCATGCATATCAGCTTCATACTGTTGCTTCAGTAGGATGTATATAAGTGAAAATGTTTAACCATTTTTTTCAGAATATTATTTTTGCTCACCATAAAGGAAGAGCAGTGAGCACTAACATTTAAAGACAATTATCTATCTGATATCCATTCACTCTGTGCTCTTCTGGGACATGTTCTTGTTCTTAGAAGTCTCTGCTGTAGGCTTGTCTGTCATTTTTGTACATTTTAAAATGTCATCATAGCTCAATAAATGTGAATCTTTCTCCCAATACCTTCACATTACCTTTACAATTTTTATTCCAAAAACCTGTATTTTCTGGAACATTACTTATTGGAAATTTTATCCATTTTTTTAAATTGCTGGTTATTTTTATTAAACTTATTACTATTTTGTTCCTGGTCTGGCACAGTGTTGCGCAGCTTTTCCAGTAGGTCACTCCTGCCACAATTTTTCTTTTAATGTTGATCGTTTCAATACACAATTTTGTGAACTATAAAGTGTGTTCAGTACCCCATATATTTTGTAGGAACACTCTGTTTTTTCAAGTGCTGGAGATTGAACCCAGCATGGCCTCCTAAATGTAAGACATGTGAATTACCATTGAACTACACACTCAGCACACCCCAAAATAAATGATAAATATATACATTAACTTAGGAGGAAATACCGCTTAAGAGGCAACTGATGTAATTGTAAGCAAGTTGAATAACCCCTGGGAGGAAGTAAAAGACCTGAGTATAAAACTCTGGAGATACTTGCAGGAAAGATTAAAAAAAGATCAATAAGAAATAACTGTTTTGGCTTCTTTGTTCTTTGTATTAACTATTCAGATACTTATTTAGCAAGTATCTACTGAGGTAGGTTTTCAAGGGAGAGAAGATTGCAAAAATGGACAAGTTTCTTCTTTTATGCAGTTTTCAATTTTAAATAAGTGCATAATATATAAGTGCTCTAATTCGGTTAAATTAACCCAAGTTTTCTAGTGGCTTCTTTTGACGTTAATTTCCCATTCAAAAGATTCCAAAAGGCAAACCTTTGAGTTTTTATTGAATCTGAAAAAGGGTATGAATGATGCCAAGTTGGCCTGAGTTTTATTCATTTCAAAGGCAGGAAATGGAATCGTTTGCTTCCCTGATGTCTTTTCCAGTCCTCGTCTACCAGGCATAAATCCCTGAAGGAGAGTCCCCAGTCCTCTGAGCATCAGCCAAGAGACTTCAAAGAGCAGGGAACCTGCATGTTCTAGTCTCCCCTTTGGGAAGCTACTGATCAGTCAGCACTGTGCAGGATGCACACACTGAGCCTGAGGAAAAGAGCACCTTGCTGTTTGGCAGCCAGTATGTCCATTCACATGTATTTTTAGTGGATTACGTTTAAAGTTTTCCTGCTGTGATCAGTGTGGTGCAAGGGCAGAGAACCTATACAAAATGCAGCTTGAAAATTCCCATGGTCTTTTCAAGATATGTAGCTCCTCTTTCAAGTTAGAGAAAAATTTAAATTTCAACCAAACAGCATAGTGAGTGATAGGGCTAGGTTTATAAGGGATCAATAAAAGATTTATAAAAGATCAATATAGTTGGTCTGAAGTTTCTGAAATTAGATTTTGAATATTATTAATTTGGTAACTTGTTATAAAAAAATAGCCCTACCCTTAAAAACACTCCTTCATTTCATCTATTATGAAATTAGTTTGGTGCCCAGATAATGTTCACAATTACTTCTTAAAGATTTTTTATAAGAACATGATTATTATTCATTATGAATAAATAGAATAAAAAGTTTATTTAAGGGCTGAAGAGATAGCTCAGTAGTTAAGGCTATTGTCCTCAAAGTCTAAGGACCCAGGTTGAATTTCCCAATACCCACGTAAAGCCAGATGCATCTGGTGTTTGTTTGCGGTGGATGAAGGCCCTGGCCCAGTCTCTCTCTCTCTCTCTCTCTCTCTCTCTCTCTCTCTCTCTCTCTCTCTCTCTCCCCCTCTCTCTCTCTCTCTCTCTCTCTCTCTCTCTCTATATATATATATATATATATATATATATATATATATGCTGGTACATAAATAAATATTTTAAAAATTAGTTAACCTAAGAGTTCCATTTATTTTATTCCATAACATTATATATAGATCATATATTTATTTTATAAATTAAAATATATATTTTATACATTATATAAATACAATATATGCAATGCATTATATATTATATATAACACAATATATATGCAAAATATTTCATATATGTGTTGTATATATATGTTGTATATATAATATTGGATAGATTATAAATTATATTAACATATATAAAATATCAGAGTTTAGCAATACACAGCATAACATAAGCTTTCCCTGGAGTTGTGATCCACTGCTTTGCTTGAAACTACAAGTGTTATAGAGCATATCTCATATTGGAGAAGGATAGAAATTCAAAGCATTATTTCTACTAAATTTTAAATCAACATGTTTACAGATAATCCTAAATCTGACAAACGGAATCATCTTGTGTCCAGAACCATAAATAAGATACATAAGTATACATACATATATACATGTAGATGATAGATAGATGATAGATAGATAGATAGATAACAAATGATAGATGAGTGAGATATTTAGCAATGTGGAGAAGTTACTTAGCTATTTGACTATTTGACTATTAGTTTAATAACACACGATCTGAAAAACTGTAATATTTATATGATGTCCAAAGTAATTAACATGTTCATACTGTATTAGCATAGAGAATATTAGAAATAAATCCTGTCCTATGTTGGTTACAAAACTCAACTTTTGTACAGACTATCATTCATAATAGTTTAGATAATTAGTGCTGTCATGCAGTATTTATGAGGAACTAGTAAATTCTACAATTTTTTTGTTTTGAAAGTTGCCTACTTGTTGAATATTAAAAGATCGATGAACGTAGTTCAAGTTGACTGCGTACTCTTACTTGTGCAGACTATTGAATCTATAATGTCTCCCATAGCCGCTTGTGCTCATGATTCACCTTATGTTTGATCCGCAGCTGGTGGTACTTTAAGAGATGGGGCCTTGTTGGAGGAGGGGTGAAGCTGGTGGTGGGCCTTGGAATTTTGTAATCCAGAACCCACTTGCCAGTGTCAGCCAGCTCAATCCAGCTGATGCGACAAAATCTGATGCCCAGATGCCTGCTCATGTCAGGCTTTCCCCACCAAGAGGAAACTTCCTCTCAAAACTGTAAGCCAAATAAACTCTTCCTTCCAAAGGCTCCTTCTGCTAATATGTGTTTTCTTAGCAACCAGAGGTAGCCGCTCCAATGTTTTTTGCTAAGGGATACATTAGCAGCGTGTTATTTCAAAAAAGTAAAGCGAGAAGACTACTGAAAAAGTTCAGATGTAATCTGATATTTTCCTTTATATTTTGCCAAAACAGCTGGGCTATTTCAAAATTTACCATGTAAAAATGAATGAGAATGGCTCAATATATAATTGCTACAAGAAGAAAAAAAATCCTCTTTTCATGTTCCATATCAGAGTGACCATCTAGTAGCATTTATTAAACTCAAGGATAAATCAACTGGAAAAAATAATGAAGGTTCCATAGTCAACCATAATAATTAGATGCATACAAAGTCCTGCTGAAGTGTGAAAGGTCATTTCATGCTAGAGAGAAAATACTCCTGCATGTTCATTATCTCCCTTATAATAAAAAAGCAAGGCAGCCTTTCATGTGTCCAATTAGGCTGTGTAAACTAAAATAAAAATTTCACCAACAGTTGCCCTAGCAAAAATGAGTCTGTTCCATTACAAGGGGAAATAAAATAGGTTCATTGATTAGTGGGCTAGATTCAATGTCATTCTGAAAATATGCACCGTCTGCCTCATAGGATCATATACCTGAAAGTAATGGCAGCTATGGAAATTAAAGGCCGGGATATAGGTGAGAGCACTCATCTCCTTCTTGGAATATATACACCACCCAGGGTCTTAATAAGTGTGCTATTCTATGTATTGTTTGCATTATGAAACTAAAGGTTATGTTGAAGAGTAACTGAATGCTGTAGTATATCAAAAAAGAACTTGTGTAATCAAATAAAAAAAATCACATGTTTGGATACTGAGGCTGATTTGCTTGAATGCTATGAGTTAGAGGAAAATATTAGATTTGAAACAGTTATACGAATACACACTGGAGTGATTTGATTGATAATATAGATCTGTCATCACATTTCCATGTTTACGTTCTCCGAATCATGTGGTATACACATGGAGAGTGAAAGTTATACCTATTCAAAAGATATTTGTGTCTAAACCAATATTCAGCATAGCATGTAAAGAGGGCTCTGTAATTCCACAGTTTGACATATAGTAGTCCTGTTACTATCTTTTACATAATATTTCTATACTCATTCTTTATGTGATATGTAACTAAGGTCAACAGGTTTTGTATATTTCTTTGATAAGTTTTTTTTCTTTTTTTGTTTATTATTTTTGTTTGTTTTTAATGTAGGGTCTCACTCTAGCCTAGGCTGATCTGGAATTCACTATGTAGTCACAGGGTGGCCTCAAATTCACTGTGCCTCCCAAGTGCGGTGATAAAGTCCTGGGCCACTCTGACCTGCTGATAATTGGTTTTTAAAATACAATATAAAATACTTCCTAGAAAGGATCAGCAAAAGTTCTCTAGAATATTTTCAAAATTGTAAAATGTAAAATTATCATATAAAAAAGACACTGTGGTATGTTATGCCTATAATACCAAACCGAGGTAAAAAGATCCAATCAGGGCTGGAGAGATGGCTCAGCGGTTAAGACACTCGCCACCAGTGCCTAAGGCCCTTGGTTCAATTCCCCAGTAGCCACATAAGCCACACCCACAAGGGGTGGCCCTGGTGCTCTTGCTCTCTCCCTCCCTCTCTCTCTCCCTCCCTCTCTCCCTCTCTCTCTCTTTCTCTCTCTCTCTGTGTGTATCTATCTGCGTGAAAATGAATAAATAAAATATTTTAAAAAAAGATCCAATCACCACTAGTTAGAGGCTTACATGGGCTATGGTATGAGTTCTAGGTCAGCCCGAGTTACAGTGAAACTGTGATGGTTTGAATGCAGACTGTCCACCATAGCCTGGAGTGATTTACAGTTAGCTCCCTGCTGGTGGAGCCTTTTAAAGTGGAGCCTTGCTGGGGTAGGTACACTGCTAGGGGCCAGCCTCTGGCTTTGTAGTCCAGCCACGCGTATTCAGAGGTAGCTTGCTCCCTGCTCTGGATATAGGATGATGGGAGCCAGCTGCCAAGCTTTCCCAGTCCCTGTACATCTTCCCCTCAAAACTGTAAGCCTAAAATTAACCCTTTCCTCTCATGAGCTGCTCTGGTCAAGTGTTTTGTTCCAGAAATAGGAAGGTAACTGCTACAGAGACCATGTCCCAAATTGACAACAAAGGTTAAGAATACCTCATCTAATTTCATTTTTATAAAGTTTGTGATATAGTGATTGTTAACTAAGCAAAAAATTACTTAACAATTTTTGTAGAAGACAAGGTGGAATTCTCAGAAGTGAATGTCATCTTCCAAGAGGATATTTTACAGATATGGAGAGCACTGGACATTTAATGTTGGATGTTTCTGTAACTTAATCTTCCTATAATGCTTAGCACTTCTCTTAGGACTTTTCAGTGCTGTTGTAATAATTACTTATGCTTAGTCGCTTTTCTCCCTTTACATTTGAGAATAAAATATTTTTCACAGTTTGCATATACAGTAACACTTTCATAAATGACAGTTCTATATGAAGTTCATTTTTGGACTATTACTAGTCAAATTTTATCTCTACAAATTTCCAAATTCTTCTATGTTCCAAACAAGTCTGCTATCTGACATGTTGTTTGACTTTCTTCCCACCATCAAGATGTTTTCTACACATCTTTAACTTCCATAATGTTGCATGTATTGTGTGTAAGACATTCATTACTCTGATGTGTATTATTTTGCTTAATTATAAATAGGTGTTATAATCCCCAACTCCTACTAAACTTCTGAATAAGTCAAACTGATTAATCTCATCTACAAAACTGACTTACCATTTTGCATATGAAGCTCATATTAAGTACTATATGAGAGCAATTCTACTCTTCACTCAATAAAAAATGACAAAGGTTACATACTAATTTTAATATATTAAATGTGATAAAGAATAGTTTCTAATTCACAAGATTATTACAGTAATTATATAAATGAGTTCAAGTAAAATTTTAGAACAGTGGTTGTAAAACAGTATGTGTTCAATAAAAGTGAACTGATATTATTGTTATTCATGTGTGGAAGACGTTCACAGCACTGGGCACTTTAAAGATAATAAGAATTTTTAACAAAATAGATATAAAATTAAATTAAATGTATAATTTTTATTGAATACATCAAAACACTTTTTTATTGTCCATAATAAGTTACAAAATTTAGTGGGCAAATAATGAGTTGTTATCCCCAATTCCCCGCTGCCCTCCCCTCCCCACTCCGCTGGATGACCTCTTCCATGGACCAGTCCTTGTGACAGGGGACCATCGGCAGCACATATACTAAAATTGGATCAAAACACTTTTAAAAACAAATATGTCTAGTATATTAACTGTAATTCTGATTCATTTTCTTTTGTATCTTAATTGTGTATATGCCAAAGAATATATGAAATATAACTCATCATTTAAATAAGAACAAGCATTTCCACACTTACTATAACTTTAACATCTAATGCTTTCTCTAAACCAGGAGTAAAGTGCCAGCCTGCAGGGCTTTGTAGTCAGAGAATACTTATAGCATCTAGCATGGGTGATAGTGTGTAACCAAAATAAAGGCAAATATTTACATTCCGCTCTGAAAATACCAATACAGCGTTCATTTTATTTTCAGTTTTATAGAGATATGACATTTTATATTCTTCACCTACATCCTTTAAATTAAAAGAATTTAGTTTTTATTCCACAAAACTCCTTTCAGTGATAAAAAGGAAAATATCATAGCCTCATAACAATTCAATAAAGCAACTAATGCATTTGTGTTTTACCAATCAGTATGAAATCAGAAAATAATGCTGACAATCTCCTAAATTTTATCTTCAAAAGATTTGCTCATACATCAGGTTTATAATTTTAAAACATTTTCCACTTACCTTTTATAATATAAAAGTTGAAACAGATCTATAAAAATAATGATGGCATCTGGAAGCCATTTTTCAAAAAAAAAAAAAAAAGGCAAAAGTCAATGGAATACAGCATGTGACTAAAAATACCATAACCTTAGCTATGTGGTTTGGTATTAAAATGCCCTTTGGCAGTTGGTGTCTTTCCTTTGACATACAACTTCAGAGTGCTCACACGAAACCTTCACTGATATTTTCAAAATATTGACAGCTTGAAATCCATTATTTGATGCCATTGCTTCCTAAGACTTCTACTAGTTGGTACTATATGTGATGAGAAGATTTCCTTCATTTGCTTTAAATTGTATCATATTTGGAAATTAAACCTCTTGAGTATCTCATATGCTATTAAAATGTGGGCAAAGAATTCAGGAAATGGATTTATTATTCTATGTTATGAGCTCAAAGCCAATTTATTTATCAGTCAATTTATAGAACAAAGCCATGCAGAAATAGAATACAGATATGCTGTATGATTCCACCTTTTTAATATGTGAAAGATTCACAGATGTCCCAGAGAAGAGGTGGGAGGGAACACACAGATGCCATTTCATATTAAGAATGACATTTTTTCCATAAGCTTGACATTCCATGTCCTTCGTCTACAATTTCATTTCCTTTTGAGATTTTACTGTTTCATCATAAAGTCCTCCTATGTGTATTTTGTCCATTTTTTCCTTTACTTTTTTCTTTACTTTCTTTCCTTTATCTTTTTTGTAAGGCCTGCCTTGCTCTGTAGCCCAGATGGTGCTGAAGTTCTGATTCTCCTGTCTCCACCTCCCCATGGCCAGTCCTGGAGTTATAGAAATGCACTATCATGCCTTATTTATGTGGTTCTCGGGTCCAAAGCCAAGGCTGCATGGATACTAGGCAAGCCCTCTACCAACTGACCTGCATCCCTGGAGCTTATATATGCTCTTATCCTTTAACTTTTTCTAGTTTTTATCTCTGCATCAATGTCTACTTGTTTAGTTATCTATGTAGCTCCTATCTAGCATGCATTTATTTATCTGACTATCATTTTGATTACTATTTATCTAGGCTACAAAATAAATTATAAATGAATATGGAAATTTCTCAATTATGAATAATTGCAATTGTTAGTGTGTTACACTAATTATAGTAGGTAGTGCATTAGTTGTGAGTGAAAACTAAAATATTAAACTCTGACATTCTAACTAAAAATAACCAATTGTGAGTAATTGTTTATTTTTTTTTTTTTACTTAACTTATTCCATCTGAAAGAAGACCTTAGTTATTGATGATTTTCCTTTCTTGGACTTCACAGCAGGTTAGTTATAATGCCAAATGTATTAGTCAAGGTTCTCTATAGGAATTGAACTAACAATGAATATTATAAAGGTGATTTATAAGATCACCTTGCAGCCTGCAGGCTGAGCATACAGAGTACCATAGCTGACTGCAGGCAGGATTATCAGAGAAGCAATTAGCTGCTCAGACCATGAGACTGAATGACTCAGCATTCCCAACCTGGCGCTGATGGACAAACAATAATCCACTTCCACTCTCTCTGAAAAAATAAACAAACAAAAACTAAATGTGCCAATGAAAATTGAACTAAATATGTGAAAGTTAAAATGCCTCTAAAAATATAAACTAGAAGAAAAACAAGGAATCATCCAAAGCTTATGACTAAGAGGAAATTGAATTTATGATGACAATACAGTGTGCCTGGCATTATTAAGCACACTTGCTGATGTTCCTGAAGTTCATTTTTCTCCATCGCCCAAGATTGTCTTTTCCCTGATTCCCAAATTAGCAAATGTGTGGGCAGAAAATAGAACTGAGGTGCAGACTAGATGAGACCTTCTTCCATAATCCTTCAATTCTCAAAGACTCTATGAAGTAAGAGTCATCTTCCTCACTGTATTCTATCTTCCTCCTAGTGGGAAATGTTAAGGATTGTCTATCTCGGATATTTGTATTGCTCAAGAAACAGTAGAGGGCTGGAGAGATGGCTCAGCGGATAAGGCACTTGCTTCCAGTGCCAAAGGCCCCGGGTTCAATTCTCCAGGACCCACATAAGCCAGACCCACAAGGTGGTGGCCTTGGTGTGATCTCTCTCTCTCTCTCTCTCTCTCTCTCTCTCTCTATCTCTCTGATTGAAAATGAATAAATAAAATATTTTTTAAAAAAAGAAACAGTAGAGACCAAGGCTATTTTTTTTTTCCGAGGTAGGGTCTAGCTCTAGTCCAGGCCGACATGGAATCCACTATGTAGTCTCAGGGTGGCCTTGAACTCATGGCAATTCTCCTACCTCTGCCTCCCCAGTGCTGGGATTAAAGGCGTGTGCCACCACGCCCAGCTAAAGGCTAATCTAATTTTTTAAAAAAATTTTATCTTTATTGCCCAAAATTAGATACATTGATTGAGTACATATTGTGTTTATATTCCCATTTCCTTCTCCCTTCCTCCCTCCCCAATCCACTTGGTATCCTCCTTGGTGGGCACACTGAAACAATCATGTGGCAAGGGGTTATGGATAGCACAGGAGATATCAAGGTTGCCCCCCCTTTATGTATTGTAGCTGAGGGGCCATGTCTCTGGGTAATCTCCCCCACCATGGCTCTTATCATCTTTCCTCTCCCTCTTCCTCTCAGTTCCCTGAGTCATGGAGGGTGAGTTTTAAGTCTGTTTCATTGTTGTTGTTGTGACCTTAAGAGTCTGCTTCTATTTTAAATTGTGTTGGAAGTCGCTGGTGTCTATCTCACTGACTTATCCTGGAATGACTGATTGGCTGTGGTTATAGGTCTCTTTCTTGCCCCACCACTGTCTCAAGTGTTTCACTTGGGGACTACACGATGAGCCTGGGGTGGTTCCTCTCTTGCTGGGATATCAGCCTTTGGCTTGTGATTCTTCTGTGGAGTTGGAATGACCACAGCTCTCTCACTGCCTTCTGAGAAATACAAACAGAATCTCCATCAGAGAGTGAGATCAGTATACGTTAAATTAGACACACATTGCTAATTAGGCAAAATTCTATTGAGATTAGGCTCTCTGTAGTTCTCTGGTAATGGGGATTTCTTTTTGGAGCCCCAGTTTTTGGTTCCTGTAGGATTTTGCCCTCAGTCTCAATTCCATTTAAGGGTTTCTTGTCACTGAGTGGATTTATTGGTCAATTTAAAAGCTGTTGAATAGCAACCCCCTCTAGGTTTTGGTGCCTCTAATGCACCAGTGATCATTTCTTGATTTGTTGATCTCTCCCAGAAGGAAGTGTGTTTAGGTTTCTCATGGCAACAGACTGCATGTTATATCCGTGGTCTCTGCTTTCCCCAAATATCATTGACCAATTTCCCCTGGCAGCTTACGTTTTGCCTTCCAGCACTGCACTTGCTGCCATCAGGGTACTGGACACCATTCTGGATCTCCTTGGGTCTCTCAGTTTTGTTTGATGTCTTTATGTGGTTTCTTCAGCAATAGGATCTTACCTTTGGACTATGGTCGATATTCAAGAGCTTTAAGAGAAACCTGTCTTGTTTTGGGGAGCTTGTGGGTCTCTTTGATCAAGAGCTCAGTTTTTATCCAGGTTTTCAGTATAAATTGATAGCACTTAAGTGACCACATATCATTAGACCAATGAACAGGCAGACCTCTCTCTTTTCCCATCTCTCTTCCCCCTCATATTTGCCGCCTAAGGAACTAGCCTGACAATGAAAAATTATTTTTTAAAAACAAAAAAACTCCATCCAGGAACTAAATATTCCCATAGATAAAGGTATAAATATAAAAATAATTTAAAAGGAATTTAAGTCATTGACATAAAAGAAGGTAATATTGGAATACATGTGGTATAGTTATATAATAATGCACATATACTATATACATTTGAGGTGAAGCAGATAAAATGCCTAAAAATAAGAATTTAACATGTATAATTGTTGGAGATTTAAATACAGCCTAGGTTTCTCTCAGGTTCAAAGAAGCTTGCATGCCCTATATCATGATGTACCTTAGTTTAAAATCAACAATATTATCCCTCATATTCAGTCTTTGTTAGTGTCATCTTTCTTTTTAATAATCATTTTCCTTTAAAACTACTTTGTAATTTATTCTTTAATATAAAGCCTGCACATGTTATTACTGATATTTTAAGACATACATACATTGAAATATATCTGGCTCCTCAATCATCATTTCTTCATGTGAAAATTCAAGATCCTATTCTATATTTTGAAGTATGTAGTTCATCTCTTATTATGTCTGGTCCCTCTACTGTGCAGTAGCACCTGCTAACTTCTCCCTTCTGTCTACCTGTAATTTGGCACACATTCCATTCTCCCTGGCCCCTGGTAATAATCACTCTATTGTCACTTTCTAGTGTATCAACTTTGCTTCTTAATGGAAATAAGGTCATGTGCTCCCTGTCTTCGTCTTCTTTTCTTACTTTACATGTAGATCTATACTTCCAGCTATGGTCTCATAAATGACAGGATGGCATTTTTATGGTTGGATAATATGTCATCATTACATAGCACATTTTTTATTCATTCCCTATTTTATGGGCATTTAGCTTGTTTACTTTCTTGGTCATTATGGATAGTGTTGCAGTGAAGATAGAAGTGCAAATCGCTCTAGAAAGTACTGTTTGCATTAGTTTTGCACGTGTACCCTCTGGTAGAATTTCTAAATCATGTAATACATATATAGTTGTCTTTTAATTCTTTGAGGCATTCCATAGAGTTCTGCACAATATCTACCTATACTAATCTGCGATCCCAATGAGGGCTTGCAGTGTTTTCTCTTTTGCATATTCTTACCTGAAGTCATTATTCTTAGTCTTTATTTTTTTATAATAGTTACTGCGATGGGGTGGTATTCATTTAGGTTTGATTTGTATTGTATGATTAGCCATATTGGGCATTTTTTTTTCGTACATTTGACCCTTTCTATGGTTTCCTATTAGAGTCTATTTAGGGATATTGCCCATTTTTTAGTTGAATTATTTGTTTCTTGATTTGTTTTGACATTTTGGAATTCCTTACATATTCTACATATAACTATCTTGCCTGATATATAGCTTGCAAATATTTTTCCTATTCTGTGAACAATCGCTTCATACCCACCCACATCTATGAAAAAGCTCTTAAATTTAATATAATGCCATTTGTCTATTTTTGCCTTTATTTCCCGTGGTTCTGGAATCTTGTCCACAAATATCTTTGCCTCATTTAAAGTCCTGAAACTGTTTTGTAATTTTATGACACTCTTTAAGAATTTAATCTATTTTTAATTGATTCTTATGACTAATGAGAGATGGGATCTAGTTACATTCTGGAAATATGGATATTTGCAGTTGTCCTAAAACTATTTATTGAAATTCTGGGTATCATGGTTTGATCCAGGTGTCCCCCACAAACAAATGAATGTGTTCTGAATGATCAACCCACAGCTGATGGCAGTCTAGGTATTAGAACCTCGTTAGAATTGTATTGTTAGTGGCGGGCTTATGGATGTTATAAGCCAGCTCTCCCTTGCCAGTGTTTGGCACACCTTCCGGCCGCTGTTTGCAGTGCTGTGGCAGAGGTGATGTTCATCCTTCTGCTCATGTCATTGTTTTCCCTGCTATGATGAAGTCTCTCCAGTCCATAAACCAAATAAACCCATTCCTCCACAAGCCGCTTTTGCTTGGGTTCTTTCTGTGCAGCAACAGAGAAAGTTGACTACAACAGTTTTGGTACCAGGATGTGGCATCTGTTGTTGCTAGAACCCTAATCTTTAGGCTTTGGGCCTTTTGGAAATGATCTGCAGGAGGAATGTGGACGGATTGGAAACCTTGTCCTAAGAGATGCCTTGCAGTGCTGTGAGTACAGCTTCATGGATCATTCTGGTCAGAGTTAAAAGACCTGAATGCAGTTAGAACTATGGACCATGAGGTTTGGCTTACGAGGGTGAGAAAGAACATTGTCAGGACTGTGCCAGAAGCAGTTTGTGTGAGAGGCTTGCTGTGTTCTGCCTGCCTGTTTCTGTCTGGAGTTCATTTGCAGTAGCAAGAGTTCCTGGTGTGCCCATACAGTCCCCCTCTCTTTCTCTCTTATAAGAAAATGAAAATTTAAAAGAAAAATAGCAGTCTTAAATTATCTGAACATTCTCCCATACTGTTTGGTCCTTCACACCTTAATTTGATTTTCGGATTAGATATAGTTTTATGTAAGTTTTTGATACTTTTTGCTGTAAAATTCTTTCAGGGAATTCAAGACTTAGGTGTTCAGTCATCTGTCTGTATAATGCATGAAGATTTACTAAAATTCTAAGCATGATGCAGAATTTGTCCAATGATATAGTCACTTCAACTATTTCAGCACCCAATGGAAGGCACTAAGGTCCTGTTTATCCAAAGTCTACTGTTGGTCTATTGTCTCTGTGACAATAATTGATGGCCAGCAAAGCCAAGATTTATTACAATGACACTTGTCTGTACATTGTTGAGAATAAACAAGAAGAATATAAAAAATTATGTGTCTTTATACACCTCTCCCTCAGTACCAGAATCGAGCCCTATGCCTCCTCACTGACCCAATTTTTGTGTTCTGATGCTACAAGCTTTTGTTTGGCTCATGGCAGCATCAGTGTGGATGAACCAGACCCACGCTGCCCCTGTGTCAAGCAACTAAGCTGCTACCTGTGAAGAGTGCATAGGCTGCCAAGGTCAGCTCAATGTTGTCAGACCAAGGTTCCAACTGCTATTGGCTGATTATTCCTGAAAAGCTCTCATGGCTTAAAACTACTGTTACAAGTCACAGGACATGCCAGTTATGTCACATGTCATCCTGAGAGGAGACAAGGGACATCATCTGTAATCAGAACCTGTAGCCAGGCCTCAGACATCTCCCTACGGGCAAATGGCTTTGCTGCTGGGATTACTTTTGACAGCTGGCAGCAGGCTGCACAGCTGTGGACAGTGTGACTCACTGCAGCAGTCCCAGCTTTCAGCTTGCTTCTAGAGTCTGATCCAAAATCCTGGGAGCAGGGAGCACCATCCAGGGAATCTGAGTGTTAGCAGGGAGCATTCACTGCAGCGGCCAATCTCTTCCTCCACACGCCCATCATTTTCTTGAAAGCTGATGTCAATTTCAGGCTGATATACTTTCCTGATTGTTTGGTCCCCTGAATTTCCCCTCATTTACAAATATCCAAACAATCATGTCCTCCTGCGTCTATAGAGAAACACCTGCACTCTGCTCCTCAGTTCTTGGACTTCCTGAATATCTAAGAGAGAAGGTATGTTTGGGAAGACTGAGCAACACCTCTAACCTCAGGTAGTACTTGCACTGGAGATGCTCAATCTTCTCCTGCCTCTAAGAGTCCCAGGGGTGCTTGCACTTAGGGTGCCAAATCCTAGTCATCCCCCCAGCCCCATGTTGCTTGGACCTGCTTCTACCTCTGTGGGACTAGAGATTCTTAGGACCCCGACCTGCTTCTACTCTGCACAACTCCGTGCAGAACTGCACTATAGTTTCCTGGGAAGATCTGCGCTCCTGATTTAATGGGATCACTCTTGTTTGGTAGACTGAGAACTGCCAAGGGTTTAGAGCTCTAAAGTCCTCTGATATCCTGATATCCTGAGGCCTGTGAGAAGTCAGAACCATAACTCCTATTTATGCCAGCACTTTGTTGATGACCCTCCTCTCTGTTGGGAGCTGGCTTGACTAACTTTGTGTCCTCTTGGTTGCTAACTTACCACCATTTTCCTTTGGATTGTATGTTCATGTACATCAAGTATCTTTCCTTTGTTCACTCTTTGCTGTCTGTGTGACCTTTACTTGCCCTCCTTCCCCCATTCTTCAGGTAGGGAGACAAGAACTCAGAAGGAGAGAAGTGACCGTTTCACTGGTGCTGCTCCATAGACACTCTCATAGCCAGGCATGTGCATGGAGTGTTGGGCTGCTGTAACCAACACTCACTAAGTTCAAGGGCAAAGAGACTTAACATTCCATCCTACCCTTAGTGAATGGAGTTTTGCATCATGCTGTGCAGCTGAAGGAGGGGTAGGTAGTATTGGTGCAGATTAGCCATTTAGGCAGATGCTATCCTTAGCTGGACCTGAAGCTCATAGCCTGCATGCTCTGCATAGTTTCAAGGGTGTGCCCAGCCCACACCATGCAGGTAAAACCCTACGTCAGTCCAGTCCTGTGCAGGTCTCTGGCTGGTGAGGTCTGGCCTGCCAGTGCTGCCTTCCCATTATTGGATTATGGGTGGTGAGGGCAGTTCTTTGACCATGAGCAATGACAGTAAATTGTTCTACTTGCTTCTCAAAGCCACAGGGATTCGCACAGTCTTGGGAGAAGGCAGGTGTATTTAGGTCCAATCCAAGGCTAGAAGTGATGCAAGTCAAAAATGGAGTCTATCCTGTGCATATGTCTCCTCACGTGCTCTGGGCTAGCTTTACAGCTTCTGCTTTGTCATCCAACCTGTGGGAGGGACCATGAGCTTCTGGAAGGGCCTGAGAGTCACTGCAGTGGGACTGACTCAACACTCCAAGACAAAGCCTTGTTCATGCTTTGCCTCCTGGTGTATGAAGTCTTGTTTTGTTCCAATTTTCTCCAAAGGGAGACATTCTTTTCAAGGGGTGGGGGAAGTAGGATAAGCTAATGAAACTTAACCAGGCTGAGGAAGCTTATGAAGTATATACAAACTTAGCAAGCTTAGACAGTTTGGGGCATCACAGGGTACCTCCCCAATTTCAATAAGCAGTGACCAATTGCTGTGGTAGCTGTGATGTAACTGTGTACAAAATGATTGGGAACTCAAGTGCTTCCAGCTAGAGGGAGTAGCTTTCTGGAGTAATGTCAATTGCTCGTTTGGCAGCGGCTTTGTGCCTATAAGTCACTCTTTACTCATATTCTTGTAAGTCCAATCAATTCATCAGCTCACTAAACTAGACTTAGCAGAATCAGGATCATTTTTAAGTCTGAACTTGGTACCCTATCTGGAAGGAGCAGATGTTTGTTCACATCTACTCAGGAAAGTCAGTCACCGGACACCTGTTCTCAGTTCAGTGCCCCTGGTTGGAGCAGTGATGACAGAGGTGGTCATTACATTGCCTTAGGTACTTCTGGTAGCTCAGTCTGTGGGTCTTGGCTTGTGGTAGGAGTCCTGTGATGATGCCCAGTAGGGGATGCTAAAACTTCTGTCCAGGATCTGGACTTAAGTCTCTCCTTCCACTGAAGAGCAGAAATCTCTCTTTGAGCTTAGCTGCTGAAATTGTGGCTAGTGTTTCAGGACCTTTGTCCTTTCTGCTTTCAGAATGTCTTCATTTTGCTATAAAATCAGACACTCTGTTCTCCTAGCTGATTTCTTAGGCTCTTTGAAGGTCATTAGTACACAATGACTGTTGAACTCACTGTGTGTGAGTGGAGACGATCAATCAGCAGAGGATCTCGCTCAGCTCTGACCTTGCTTTGCCTCAGGACCTCATTGCTTTTGAAAAACATGTTTGTTTGGTTATAGATAAGGTGTCTCTATATAGCCTATATTGGTCTAAAATTCATAATCCTCCTGCCTCAGCTTCCTCAGTTCCTGACCCATAGTCCTGGGTAACCATGTCTTGGCTCTCTTGGAAGGACTCCTTACATTGGGTTGATTTCATCAAGGTCACTCACTTTTTTCTAAAGTCAACTGTGCCATATGACATTACACACTTATAAGAACCTAAGATTACATAGTGAACACAATATCTGAGGAAAGTGCTATTAGTGCCTTTATGAAATTCTGTATACCATAGACAATGCAAGAGAAATTCACATTCAGAAGATGAAACAATTTTAATATGCAAAATACTGGATAGATGTTCCAGACATAGGACACAAATGATAGAAAAACAATATTTAATGAAGTTAGATAAAACTTTTATTTAGAAATACCTAAGTACCGTAACTAAAACTTCTTTTTTAGCAACATTTAAGGAAGTTAAATAAAGCTTCCTTTTTTTTACCAAATAAGGTAAAGTCTCAAAAGCTTCTGTACAGACAAAAACACCATTCTCAGAGCCAATAGACCCCCTTCACACTGGGAGATGATTTTCACCACCTACAACTCAGACAGAAGCCTAATTTCCAGAACCTACAGAGAACTCAAAAAAATAAATAACAAAAACTCAAACTGCCCCCTCACAAAATGGGGCACTGATCTTAACAGAGAATTCACAGAGGAAGAATCTCACATGGCCTTTACGCACCTGAGAAAGTGCTCAGCATCCTTAGGCATCTGGGAAATGCAAATAAAAACCACAATGAGATTCCATCTTACCACAATCAGAATGAGAATCATTAAAAAAAAAACATACAATAATTGCTGGCAAGGATGCAGGGAAAAAGGAACCCTCATTCACTGCTGGTGGGATTGCAAGCTTGTTCAACCGCTTTGGAAAGCACTATGGAGACTCATCAACATAATGGGCATAGAGATACCAATGGACCCAGCTATCCCTCCACTAGGCATCTACCTGCAAGATGTCACTTCTCAGGAGAGAGACATTTGTGCAACCATGTTTATAGCAGCTCAATTCATAATAGCCAAGAATTGGAATCAACTAAAATGCCCTTCCATGGAGGAATGGATAACAAAACTCTGGTATAATTACACCATGGAATTCTATGCAGCTGAAAGGAAAAATGACATATCGAAATTTAGGGAAAAATGGTCTGACTTGGAGCAGATCCTACTAAGTGATCTCTCAAAAGAACAGAGAGCCAACATCGCATATTCTCCCTCATATGTGGCCCTTAACCAGGCTAACGGTAAACTATACGCAGACTTCTAGTAAGAAGTGAGAGGTTATGAATGAGGGGAAAGGGATGGGGGGAGGGGAAAGGCTTAATTATGAGGCTAAACCAAATTGGGTTCAAAACCATAAAATCTTCACATACATAATGTAACCTATTGAGTAAGTGGTGGGCATCGTTGGGCGAGAGGAACCATGAGTAGTAGGGGAGAGAGTCTAAGCCTGTGAAAAATTGATCAGTTTGACAACCCCTGGTCCCAGTCACCAGCTCCTTCCCTCATTGAGCTGTTGACCAAAGTGACATATGAGGTCCCAAATACAAGACAGGATTCTGTCAAGGCTCTTGAATGCCCACCCCAGGCCTGAGGCAAAACCCTGTTGCCGAAGAATCCACAGAATGCCATTGATCAGCATCAAGAGACCCTTCCAGTTCCTGAATGGTAACCATCCTCCAGATGGTAGTTAGTGTAGTTCTGGAAGGCACTGCATAAGCTGCCAGGGGAAGCTGGTCAACGACAGCTGGAGTAAACAGAGATCACTGGCATGAAACTCAGTCTGCTGCCATGAGTAGGCTGACCACACCTCCTACTGGGAGAGAACAGGGAACCAAGAAAGGAGCACTTGTATGGAGGGGGAGCCAAAGCTGGGGGAGGCAATCAACAGCTTTTAAATTTGGCCAAATATTCCACTTAGTGAGGGGGAGTCCTTAACTAGAACTGAGGACTTAGGGTGATATGCACTGGGTGCCAGACTCTTGGGCCCCGAAGGAGTAATGCACTATGCAAGTGATTGAATGAGAGGCTACTAAAAGTAGAATCTAGCCAATTCAAAAATGTGTATCTCAGTTAACCTATACTGATCTCACTCTCTGATGGAGACTCTGTTTGTATCTTTCAGAATGCAGCAAGAGAGATGTGGCTCATCCAACTCTACCAATGAACTGCAGGCCGATAGCTGACATCCTGACAAGAGAAGAGCCACACCAGACATACCATGGAGGATCCTTATGGAACCCCGCAGAGAATGATGAGATGAACAACTGACCCAGGGCTACAGCCAATCAGCCAACAAAGGATAAACCAATAAGACAGATACCAATGATTTTTGACATAACCTAAATCAGTAGTACAGAGACCCCTAAGATCTGAACAATAAAGCAGCCTTAATACTCACCCACCACAACTCAGGGAAATTAGCGGAAGAGGGGGCAGAAAGATTGTGAGTGCCTTGGTGGGGGAGAATACCCAAAATCATGGCTTCCCTTAGTAGCAACACTCTAAGGCCGCAGAACCAGGCTGTCTCCTAGGCTATCCATGGTCCTCAGCCCCAAGGACTGATCCAGACTGCCCATGGAGGAGGATATCCAGCTAATCAGGGATGGGAACGAGGGGTATTGGGGAGTGGGGCATAACAACTTATTGTTTGCCCATTAAATAATGTACCTCACTATGCACAATTAAATAAACTAATTAAAAAATTTTATGAGAATTTAATATTCTATTATAAGAGGTCAAATAACATCCAAGTAGCAAAATCACATACACACATAGACAATAGCATAAAATATCATGTTTACACCAAATCTCAAATTAAAGATGATTTTAAGATCTCAAACCACCAAAATTTGGTAAGGTAAAGTGACTTATAATTATTTATTAAAATATAGTAAAAAGTCAGGAGTGGAGGCACATGTCTTTAATCCCAGCATTAGGGAGGCAGGGGCAGGAGGATCACTGTGAGTTAGTGGCCAGCCTGAGACTACATGGTAAATTCCCTATCAGACCCTACCTTGAAAAACCAATAATAATAATAATAATAATAATAATAATAATAATAATAATAATAAAGTGAAGAAATGGAAGAAAAGCATTTTCATGTTATGAGATAAAATATCCATTTCTTAGCTCTGAATATATACTTTTAAAAGTTATTTCTTTGAGGACAAAAATGACTATTTTAATAAGATAAAGCTAAAAATTACAAAGAATTTTCAACATATGGAAAGAGTAAAATACTAAATGCCAACATTCAAAAGGGAGGGAAAGGAGGAGAGACTGAGGGATGGAGAGAGAGAGACCATTGGGAGATAACAAGGTTCATAAAATAATGCTGAGAAAGCAAAGAGCACAGACGTTGGTAAGCACACATATATCAATTCACATCTATGTACAAAGCTATTTTCAAACCTACTATACTATATATGAAACAGAAGAGAACTAAAAACTAGCATGATCTGGCCTATAATGAATATAGCATTAATTTGATATTTTCAAAATTTGTCATAGTGATACAGTTAACAATAATTTAGCAAAAAGTAATAAACATAAAATTTAAACATAAACTGTGATTGGCCATAAATATTTGACAAATTTAAAACATTACGGAAGGGAGAATATTTTAAATCATGCTAAAGAGGGAGAATAAAAGCACAGAACAAGACTTTAAAAATAAAGAAAAATAAGTTTGTAATAACATCACAAAAAATTCAAAAAATAAATATTTCAGAGTGAAGCTAAATAAGTGGAAGAGAACAACACTATGCTATGTTAGCGACAAACTTACTTTTGATCAAAAACCGTTTCAGATAAACCTATCATATCTACATTCTTGTTTCTAAGTTTTAATTGCACTAGTTAAATAACAGTGAAAGTATGGCATAGTTATATGATTTCATACAAATTTTAGCTATAAACCAAGAATAATAAGAACAATCACTTGATAATAGTATTTTTTAAAATTCTGGTGTGAAATAACATTTTATGTTCCTATTAAGCCAACCTAAAAAACAGATTTCCAAAGTACTTTGTAATGACATGACAGGGGCATATTTTTCCATCATTTTTAGATGGTTCATTGGTGACATTTGAAATCGAAATCAGTAAAGACAGAGGTTAAAATAGCTTGTGAAGATTGAGCAATTGTACACATGTAATGCACGTAAATGACTTTGTATGATGGCTCTCTCTGTGAATTTACCTACATGAAATAATTAATGAGATAAAAATCAGCATACATCATTTCAGGTGACATTACTTATTCAGTGATCATGTTCTTCCCTGCCGATTACCTCCAACTTTGTCTTTCTAAATACCAATCTATGGCAAGTCTGAAGTTTCCATCATATCTAAAAGCTAATATGCTGGCTGGAAGTAGGGTTAAATAGTCGAAGACACAAGTCTTATGAATCTATAATAAAATCCAAAGTTTTCAGTGACACCAATAAGTAGTACAAGCATTTGTACTGGTTTCTCATGTTCCAGTTCCCAATGCAAAGGCAAACTGAGCCTTACACACACAGGGGTGCTTTTTGTGAGAGAATCATGGGTTTAAGAACCCTGACCCTTTTATCTCCAAAAGGAGTCATTGTCTGTATCTTCCAAAGGCTTTTCACCATAAAAATACTCTTGAAATGATAGCCTGGAACAAAGGGACATTAGTGCTTACTCAGAAAATCTGAAGAAAGGCAAGAGATTCTGATCATTTCTCTCAACAATTGCTGCCCTTGTTTCTGTACCTCAATGTTTCTGGGGTTTAATGCCTCTGAATCTGAAATTCTGTTGGCCATAATCAATGTTCTCATTAACACAGATGGCATAAAATATGTTTAGTCTGTCTCATTCATCATTTTACTAAAGCTTTCTCCAATATGACACCAAGCAGCAGGGCGAGACCAACTAGTGGTACTGACCTGGATCATGGCCCCCAGGGTCACTGACCCAGTCAGCTGCACAAATGCCACAACCATCAGGGCTGCCCTAGACAGCATATGGCTTTTTGCTTAATTTTATGAACTGACCTTGCTAGTTGCCCCAAAACGCCTGAATATATTTCATGTCTAATATAATACCACTGACCACCTAAGCTAAAATCAGGGACTAATTTCACATCATATGTTCTAATTAGATAATTCCCATGATAAGAATAACTGCCCGCAGAGCAAAAATAAGCCAGTTAACCCAAAAGCAAGCTGTCATTAGTAACCAAGAGTAGCTCTGGAGTCCAGAGGCTACAGGTCAATGGATGGTATTGTCTTAAAGACTCTTTTATGAGCATGCTTACTGAAAAGTGACTCCATATTTAGGATAGAGACAAGCTTTTAATAGTCCATCTGGATGGGACACTAGGAACCCAAGATCAAATCAAGCAATCAATTCTAACCAATGGAGTCAAAGGGATTATAAATGAGCCAATTTCATTTCACAATATCTGTAAAGCCCCACTTTTTAAAATATCATTCACACTTGACCCTTGGTTGTATCTTTTTAGTGTTATTGAGTCATGAAATTGAAAAGCACAACTCATTTTTGGTGCATTTTAGTCTTGAAAGTTTACTGTGTCAGAAGGCCTTTGTGGGAATAACTGAGTTGTGAGTTCAAGCAGACAATCTCTTCATGAGAGTTAATTATTTCCTCTAAAAGAATGAGTGATTATAATCTAAATAACTACAGTTCTTTAGAATTGGACATTTGGCAAATATTTTCTTGAAAATAAAGTATTTGGCCTGAGGGGATTGGTCAGGGGTTAAAGGTGTTTTCTTATAAAGCCTGCTAGCCTGGGTTCAATTCCTCAGTACCTATACTAAAAAGTCAGGTACACAAAATGACATATGCATCTGAAGTTTGTTTACAGTAACAGAAAGTCCATTTTCTCTTTTTCTCTTTCCTCTCTCTCTCTCTCTCTCTCTCTCTCTCTCTCTCTCCACAAATATATAAATTAAAACTTAAAAAAAAATAAAATAAAATATCTCGGTCAACCATGTGTGGGGAAAGAACTATTAGTAATTTTGGCTGATGATAAACTTTGAATTTTTATGTCAATATTAAATTTTGAGGAAATTTATCCTGATACTGCAATTTTGAAAGCTTCTCAAAAAGCATTTTCAGAGGTCAGGTGAAAATATTAAAGAATATATATGAATAAATGACAAAGGCAAGAGAGATGGCTCAGTGAATAAACCACTTCTCCAACAAACTTGAGTCCTGGACTTTGGATCCCAAGCACCCATGTACATGCCTGGTGGGCATACATAGTGATCCACCTGCAACAATAGCACTTGGGAGACAGAGACAGGAGATTCTAGGAAAGCCAGCTAGCTAGAGTACCTGAATTTGTGAGCCCTGGGTATGAGAAACCCTGCCTCAGTAAGAAAGAGGGTGGTGATATAGGAAGATACCTGATATCAACCTCTGGTCTCTACATGCATGTACATGAAGAGAAATGATCAATATTTAGAAGATCAGCATAATTCAGTAAACTAATATTTTCTAAATGATTGAGGCATTGCTTCTGTCCTTTGAGCTCAAGGCTGACATCTACCTGCTCCTGCTACTGCTCCTGGGAAGTAACTGCTTGGCTCATTTTTCTATTTTGACATCCTTTCTTTCTCCTTTCCTTATTTGGTCACATGTGAATTGTCTCAGTTGTGAAATGCCATGTTTCTCAATCTGTTTCCTGCTTTTGAAAAGTTTGTGGTCCACTTGTGATTTTGAACTTCAAATATTTTCCATCAGAGTTTGTAAATGTCTCAGTTGAAGGGCCTGTTGACAATCTAGCTCTACAAAAAATTATACATTTTATCTGCCTAAATCTTTTCAGAAACAGTTGCCATAATTATATCCATTATTCAGTTCATAATATAATTATTTAGTTTTATTTTTTTGTATCCTCTTTGCCCTTCCATTTTAGATGGTTATCTGTCAGGCTTTGGGAAGATCACACTTTGGTTTCCACTAGCCATCACTGTTGCAGTTACCTTTTCATTATTGTGTGGACAAAACACCTTATGGGTGAAATGTGTTTACTTGAGGTTTATTGTTTCCAGGGAAAACTTCATCAGGGCAGAAGAACCTAGTTCACTGCATACATTCACAATAGAGTGGCATAACCAACACCAGCAAGCACAAACAGCCAGAGCTCAAGCTAGCTTTCTACATTCCTAGTAGAGGTGGATTCAAGAAATACCCACAGTGGCACACCTCCTCCAGCAGGGCTCCACCTACTAGACACTACATGTAAGCTTAATCTTAATCAAAACACCTCAGTCTCAGGCTATTGGAGATATACATTTTCATAGAAACCACCTTAATTTCTATCTGTTCATCTTCTCCAGTTGGGTGCAACCTTAATCAATTCAACCTTTTTATAATGGGTCATTTCTCTGCACCTTAAGTAATTGAGATGTTTACTAATTTTTCTGCATTATAACAATCTGAACATTGACCATGCAGTGGCTTCAGAAAGTTAACAGTTAAACATTTTCTTGTACTACTTCTTTAATGATGATGGTGGTCATTTACTTTCCATAAAGCATGATAAATGTGAGCTATGTGTTCCTCTCTATACCAAGTATAGACAAGCACCACAATCCATCACAGAAGTTACTCAAAAGCTTTTACTTAAGATCATTATATTCTCAGTTATTTAAGATATGCTCCTGCCATAATGTGGCTGTCATTTTTCTTTTTGATTTCTCTGCTTTAAGGAATATAGAATAACATTAATTCTGAGCACTCCAGTCCTCTAAAATGTTACTCCCGATATGGGCAATGGATTCATGAAATTGCTATAAAGATGAGAGAATGAACTGACTGACTTAAAACACGTAAAACACAGGTTGTATGCATATTTACGAGATGTTATGAAGAAGCTTTAAAATATTAAATTATATTTGAGGTGACTTTAAACCATTACAGGTTATTTTTGTAACATTGTAGACTGTATTTCCCATTATTTTCCCATTTGTGAATTGGTGGTTCTAATACTAGAAAATTAATTTTAGGAGAATTATGAACAGAATTAAAAATCCAGGTACAATACAAGCACTAATTTTTCAATTCAGGACTATCCTTGTACTTTTGGAATCCACCTGCCATACCAGTTTCCAGAGTCCTGATGTGTCAATGCTAATAAATAACCAAAATGCACTCTTCCCCTCCCAGCTCTGCTCTCTTATAGAATATAAATAGAAAATTTGGATGAATTTTTCCTTACTAAGGAGTGACTGGATGCTAATGGCTAAATGAGAGTCCTCTTCTGAGTGACCTAATTGCATTTTAACAAGGTTTTCTGATTTCCAAGGATTTCTAGAGCCACAACCTAAGTCTTGAGATAAAAGAAGTAATAATTCTAATCCTCAGCTAAATGGGATAAAGTACTTCAGAAAATCAGGTCTGATGTATGGAGATTTCAACTTCATGTTATAAGCTGAATTACCTCTCAGCTTCAATATAAATAATAACATATATTGCCTTGAGGCCATATATTTATATAAGGTGGAGACAAATTCCTAGTCATTAATTTTATTATTTTATTTATGAAAGAGAAAATGGGCATGTTAGGTCCTCCAGTCACTGCAAGTGAACTCCAGATGCATATACCACCTTGTGCATCTGCCTTTATGTTTGTACTGGGGAATTAAACCCAGGTCATTAGGCTTTGCAGACAAGCACTTTAACCACTGAGAAATCTCTCTAGATCCCAAGTCATAAATTTTTGAGTCAAATCTGATTTTATTCGGCATAAATAATTTTATAAAACTATTTTTTCTGAAGTCTTCCCCAAGATATATACAACACTCAATAAACAGGTATGTAGTACAGAAACAGGCTTTGGATGTGTGAGCATCTGTGTACAGTTGCATGTGTGTGGGAAGAGAGACAGAGACAGAGAGAGAAAGAGAGATAGACGGTTTGATGGACAAATGTTAACTAGGAGCAGGGTCTTCTTTTCTTTACAAGATTTATGGTAGAAAATGTCATTTTCTGTATAAGGGCGAACTGTCCTGAGATCTCTTTCTTTCTTCTTTTCTCCCTTAATTGTCCTGGAAATGGCTGCAGGGAGACCAAGTGATGACAGCTGGTGACAACTGCCCTTTACTCACTTGACTTGACACTTCTCCAGATTGTACTGTCATCATGATCAGCAACCAGCTCAGGGAGCTGCTCTTAACTAGGGATTGACCGTTGTTTTGCAAAGAACACAGCTCCTTTTTCTTGAACCACAATTTGATATGGAAAATATTTGAATGTTTGTTCACAGTATAAATAGTATGGCCTTGTTAATCTTCTAAAACAAAATGCACCCTTAATATGATTTCACAGACAATTTTGTTCAGTGACAAATGGCTTTTTTTGTTGTTTTTTTTATCGATATCTTTATTATCCATAATTAGATTGTATGTACAAATCTTATGATGATACCCCCATTTCCCTCTTCCCTTTTGCCAATCCACTGGGTTTCCTCCTCTTTGGGGATACTGGATCAGTCTATGGAGTAGGGGTTATGAATTATATGAGGTAGCTTTTGAAAATGAAAACCTCCCATAGTAGAAAGTCCTTTAGTCCAAGGCAACGCCACCACATTCCTCCTGGCACACCTACAGCTAATGAACCTTATTAGTTCAGGAAATAAGTAAAATGTTTACTTCCCTTACCCCACCCTACCTACTTCATACCATTAGAAAATTCGCAACAATCAAGAACCGGCAGCTTGCTTCTTACTTTGGCTTATAGACAACTTACTTGCCACACAACTAATTGCCCTAAATTATGTTGTCTTGGAACAACACTCGTCTTGCTGTTTTGAAAGGTTAGGAATCTGGAGATCTGCAGCATTAACTTTTCCTGGGAAGACAGGAACAATCATCTATTCACCCCCAGATAGGGCACCAACAACTGACTGGTTAGGGTTACTTACCTGAGCATAGAGACTAAATCTGCCTGTATTACCTAAAAGCTCCCTCCAGCATAGATGAAGAGACTCAGAGAAGCTACATCCTGGAGCTCACTGCACTACTTGGGAGTCAGAGTCTCTGCTCTCCCAAACTGTTCTTAACTCTTATATCATCATGAGGAGGGGCCTTGTGAATTCTGTGTAAGGAACTTCCTGAGATTTGTGAAAGTTTTTGTATCCTGACTCTTGTGTAGTTCTTGAACCTTAATGAATTTAGGAATTTCCCGAGTCTTAGGAGCAGATTTTCCAATCTAGAACTTCCTAATTAGCTTCCCTCCAGAATGGAATGTTTCAACTAGAGGAAACTTTTGTACAACTGCAGATACAGGGCTGTTGGCCTGGAAGGCCTCAGTTTCTTTCTTGAAAATGATTGGCAGCTATCTTCAGTTCCTTCTGAAATGAATCTGTCCAAGATGGAAACTTCCTTTCTTTATTAAAGAAATTCAGCAAGAAAGAGAGTCTCCTCTTCAGACAGCAGTCCAGTGCTGTGTGGCCAAACCATGGAAGTGATGCTATGGGCTGTTCACTACCAACATGTCCTTAGTCCACACTCCAAGGGAGAAAGTGACAAAGACACGAGTGCAGTAAAGCACTTGCTGGGCTTCCAGGTACTTGTGTCTCAGAACAATGATTTGGACCAGGGACAGACACATGGTCAATGATAGAAATGGATGCTAGTGAATAGGAAAGCAATAAATAAAAAAGTACCAGTGAGGAGGAAGTGGGCCAGTAAGCTTGGGGAAGACTAATGCAAAAACCCCCTCATGTAACACACATTAGGATGTTTTATAAGTCACTGAAATAGTGTCTACATTCTCCTGCCTCCTGCATTTTGAGATCTCCGGTATTTTGGTTATCTGCTTTGTATTGTTTTGTTTTCTTTTTCATATGCTCTCTTGTTCCCTCCAGTACCAGAGATGAAGCTTTGCAGACTTCCTCTGTCATAACATTCTTTCATCTGCTAATTTCAAAGTTTCTGTGTTCTCTTCTTCCACCTCATTCCCCATTCTCTTACCTCAACAAAGCCCAAAATGTAACATCTTAAATCTGAGAATTTAAAGTAAATTACAGGAGGTGTGTGTCTATATGTGTGTAAGTAAGGAAGAGAGAGAAAAGGGGAGAATTGGTGCATATTTCTACACTATGTTTCTCTTTTTGCTTCCCTAGTTAGTCATAAATTTCCTAACTCTGTCACTCAGCTACTCATGCTGTAGGTAGAAAGACAATGGCAGGCCTGTAGGTAATTTGACAGGGAGACTTCACCTCCTTCTTCTTGGTAAAAAAAGGGAGGAATGTGGACATATGTCTTCATTTTCCTGTTCATAAGACCAATCCCTCACATTCAGACATGTAAAGAAGGTGAAAGGTATATTTGTCTATTTAATGAAATAATGGTCTATAGTCCTAAGAAGCCCCCATTCAGAGCACTGATACCCTCACTCTGGAGCCTGCCTGCTTTTTGAGTTCTAGCTCAAAAAGCACAACTTTTCCTCTGTTTTTTTTTCTTCTTCTTTTCTTTCTCTTCATTGGATGCCTGGGAAAATCCTATAATCCTACCCAGGCTTTTCCACCTTTGTATCAGTCATGTCTCGACCTCCAAGTGCCTAATTTCTCATGGTCATGACACAAAGATCTCGACAGTATGAAAATCTGCAACACATTCACATCATTTTCAGGTTCATGAGTGGGATCCCAGAATGAGCACTTTCCTTTGTTTTGCATCTTTAATTTCAGAGGTTATAACTGAGATTCTTACACATGTCTCACATAGCAGCAGCTTATTCCTTTGACTGTACATAGCTTTTCAGAATAATATTTTAATATATGTCTCAATTAAAGATTGAATGTTACAATAAATCATCTTACATTTAAGCTTTTTATCTCTATTTCCTTTGCTGAACTTTTTCATCACTTTAACCTTTCTTCTCTTTCGGTTCTTCCATATACTGAGACATCTTAGCCTTGGTTAAAATGGAGAGATTCATATGATCTGATTCCCACAGGTGTTCCTGATTTACTAGTGTTGATTTTGTAAGACTCACACCCTCTAAAATTAAAAAGGAACCTTGATAATAATCTTTGTGTTCTAAGAGGAGACCTTCTAGATGGGAGATCAATTTTGTGATGTGATGCATTTCTTTCTGATAAAACATATACAAAACAATCCTTCCATCTAATGTAAAAATTCATTAGACTTTCAAAATTCTTATCATGTAATACTTAACGTTGAGAAGTAATTTGATTCACACAATTCCAAATGTATTTGTGACTTCAGATGTCAGATCCTTAGCCAAATACTTCAAAGACAAGGTACATAGTCTTTGAGCATGTTGTTGAAGTGGTCCTGAAAAGAACAAGCAGGGATGCACACGTGTCATTTTGGAAATAAGATGTACTTGACCCACAGAAAGTATTGAGGAAAGAAAAAGAAATGAACTACAATATCAAGTTATTTGAAACTTGTTCTAAGAATTATAAGCCTGTTATTAAATTCCTGCAATGCTTATGAGTATGTGAAAGGAATTGCAAGCACTCCAAGATTATTTCTCAAAAGAATACTGAGAAGGCTTTCCATTTAAGTTCTTCCATGTAGAATTTATAGGCCACTTTCAGCCTATCCTGAACAAATTCAGCACTTCTAATTCATGCTGAGGGAGACCTATCTTAACACTCATGTTCATGGGTACTGATTTTCTGAAACCCAAGCTACGTATTAAAGGTGGGGTAACTTTCCTGTTTACACATTTGGAATTTTCTATGTGTTGAAATCTTTTACTCAAGGACGCCACCCCGTCTTCTAAGATATCACAATCGGCTTGATTGCTGAGGAGGAGAGGTGGGCACTCCTTTACAGCTCTGAGTCACCAGGGAATTTCAACACTTTCACAATCCAGCTCATTTCAAATAAACAAAAAATGGAAGTGGTTCATGTATAATAAATCCCTGCTGGCCTATGCTGTTTTCATGACTAAGTTCTTTCACTAACTAAAGTTCAGCAGCCTCTGACCCTCAGGCAGCAGGGATTCTTTACAAAAACATGGGCTTATTGTCAGGGTTGTTTTTGTCATCCACGTACTCTCTAGTGACATATTAACTGTCCAAACATAAGTGACTTCAGGAAAACTCACTTGTAAGATTGTGTCTGGGGAAGCCATGAAATGAATCTTCCTATTGTAAAGTCAAGCACTAAAGTAATAAGAAAGAATAAGTTGTTACTCTAAGAACTGCTTTGACATGTTGACTTTTTCTTCATAGAAACAACAGATCTGGTAGGGACATTGAGGTGTGATCTGTTCATTTCTTCATGCTTAAACACGATGGTACACTGAGGTTTCTAAACCTCCTGCTAGAAGTTATTAGAGCAAGACGGAATGCTAGAGGTGCTTGAACTAGGTGCCCATGGTTACGATGTAACTTGTCCCCCATGGGCTTCTGTGTCTGCACTGGTGGTGATGGTATTTGAGGGGTAATGGGTGAAGCCTGATGGGAGGACATGGGTCACTAAGGAGTAGAGCTTGAAGTTTTATAGCAAAGTGAGCGCCCTACCTGTATTAGTTCCTGCAGAGAACCATCACTACCAGAAGTTGGATTTTGATATTGTTTTAATGACAAAACCACAAAGTGAAGATTTAAGTAGTCTTTTATATCAGGTCCCGAGAGGGACACAGCTTTTCCTCTCCTGTGTAAACCTACACAGAGACTTCAGGCAGGGGGAGAAGAGAAGCTGTCAACCACTGCCTTCATTGATTTCATGGAAACATCTAAGCAGGTCGCTGGTAAGGAGTTTTCATTAGAGGGTTTAAAACAAGCAGGAAAGAGCTAGAATTCGGAAAAGCCACACAATGACTTTGAGATAGTCATTGTGGCAGAGTCTGGAGGTCCATTGGTGCTTTGAATGTTGGCAGAGTCAGTGATGTGGGCTGCATCTAGCTGGTCCACGGGAAAACGGTCATGAGAGAGCAGTTGTGTAGGGCAGATACATGCGTCAACCACTTTGAGGACCTGGGGATAGTAAGCCTAAGCTTGGAGAACTGGATATCGTCAAGAATTACTGAGCCTCCTGGTTGGGGTTAGAAAGTCCTAATTCTATTCTGCATGGATGATAAGGCAACATACAATTTTCAACATTTATTATGTCCACCACCAATATCTGGATTCGAGGAGGGCTGAGGAAGCTGATCCTCTGCATAAGTAGATATGATCCTTTTGCTAGTGTGGAATGAGAACATAGGTGTGGTAATCAATGACCTCTTGTGCTGAAACTGAGGAAGGTCACATATGACTAGTCTCAAGCATGAATTCATAAATCATGTTTGTCAGTGGCCTGAACGCTTCTACATAAGAATTTTAGAACATTTTAGTATATACTATGCTTTTCATGTCATTATTTTTCCATCCTCTAATGGAAAAAAAAAAAAAAAAAAACCTCTTATGGTGAGAACCAAGGCTCATCTGAATTCTCCAGTGATGGCTACTACACAGCACAGTAAGATGAAGTCATGTGCATCTCTGTTCCTCTTTCAGTTCTTTCTTTCCTCCTTGAGATGCATTACAATGACCTGGTAATCTAATGCCATTACATTTATTTATTATCCTTTTCCAGATAACCAAGGTTAATTTGAATTTTGAGCACGCTGTGAGCCAAGCGCTGCTCTGAGACCCAAATGTGTATGATGTCTCATCTATCATTGATGAAAACATCAAACAAACAGCCTCCATGAAATATGATGCATGCCCTCTGCTTGAAACATTGATTCATAGGTATTTATTTTTTGTTATGGCCCATAGATAATTATATGCTAAACAAATAGTTGTTAGTTTAGCTAGTGTTTATTTATGTCAGACTAATATGTAATGTTGTGATAACTAAACATTCTGAAGTTCAAGCATAGCACACACACACAGACACACACACACAAAGATGCTATTTACCATATGAGGTGAATAGCATCCCATGTAAGATAACATTATAGACATATTAAACATGTTGACAACATTCACCTAAATTGTTATCATTACTACATTAGATATTTATACTCTTCCTTATTGGTTCATCATTTTGTGTGACAGAATTTTCAAAACATATTAGTCAAGATTCTAACAATATGGGCTGGAGAGATTGCTCAGCGGTTAAGGCACTTGCCTCTAGTGCCTAAGGCCCAGGGTTCGATTTCCCAAGACCAACATAAGCCAGACCCCCAAGATGATGGCCCTGGTGCTCTCGCTCTCTCTCTCTCTCTCTCTCTCTCTCTCTCTCTCTCTCTCTCTCTCTCTCTCTGCTTGAAAATGAATAAATAAAATACTTTTTTAAAGATTATAACAATGTAACTACTACTTTATTCAACCCCATATTTTGTGTTGAATAATGCATCCTGACATTGAAGATTGAAAAATTAAGTCAAGTTTAATGCAGACAATATTATGCAGCTTTTGAGTTGTAAAATGATATGGAAAGTGATGGCAGGGAATTCTTTCAATTTTGTACCATTTGTATGAGAAACACAGAAAACTCTGTTGACTATGTAGGCAGACATCGCCTAACCTGCAGAAAGAAAGAAAGAACATGGTCACGTTAATTGACATTGCCTTTTGGTTTGTTGGTAAGATGAATAGCTCCAAGTTTAACAAAATTACATTTGAGACATAAATAGTGCCCTCGATCGCTTTTACCAATTGGTACTTAAATCACATCATCTCTTGGCAGCTTTTTCTTTCTCTGTTATTACTTACAACTTCATTTTGGAAAAATGGTGCTGGATTTATAATCATTCCTAACTGACTTGATCCCTGCTTTAAAATTTTTTGGCTTTCTGATCATAGCAAACATATACTGCCTGTGTCTCATTTCCTCATTATTTAGATCTAGAAAATAAAACCTAGCCTGTTTCACAGTTTTGGAACTGGGCTGAAATAAGACCATTCCTGTGAAAGCACTTAGAAAGTTAGTTGGTGTTATACTTTAAGATACTAGAATTTTATACTGATCCTCCCTTGGGACTTAAAATATTCTATAGAGTAATATTCGCATCTGGTGTTTCTAGCTTCCAGCATTATTGCAGCATGTGAGTTTATTCTGGGCAGTTGTGGGTTAGCTACTTTTCTTGTTAAGGATTAAAGATCACAGGAAAACCCTTTTAGATTTAATGGTTCCCAAATGCTTCTGAAAAAAATTCTAGCCAGGAAATGAATGATTGCTGAGTTCATTTCACTTTCTTTAGGATTTATATACCTTCAACTTCTGCTCTGTCTTCTAGAACCAGGTCTATTCCAGAGCACTCAGAGTGAAGCATCCTCCAGACTGCATTTCCCTTACTTCCAGATACACTCATGAATACCAGCAATTCTCCAATGAAGTTAACAAACATTCAGTGTTTTGTGATTAGTTGTGAGACAGGAAGGAAGTAGTTTATTAATATACAGAATTAACTAATGCTAACAGATCTACTTCTATTTTCAAATAAATTAGCAAATATTCTATTTACTCTCCTTAGGGGAAGAAAGTAGCTCTTTTCTCTCTCTCTCTCTCTCTCTTTCCCTCTTTCCCTCTATCTACCTTTCTTTCTTTCTTTGGCTTTATAATCATAGTAAACATGTAGTGCCCATGTCTCATTTCCTCATTATTCTGTGAGGTGTATGTTGTGTGCATGTGGATTCTTTTCTGTGTGCATGTGAAGGCGAAGACCAGAGGACAACCTTGGGTGTTATCCTCAGGAATGCCATCCATCTCTTTTTGAGACAGATTGTCATTCGCCTGAGGTTCACCAATTTAGTTGGAGTAGTTGGCCAGCAAACTCCAGACATGCTCCTGTCTCCTCTTGAGTGTTGGGATTAGAGGTGTGCACAACCACACCTGGGATTTTCATGAGTACTGGGGTGTAAACTCAAGGCCTCCTGCCTTGGAGGGAAACCCTTCACTTGCTGATCTATTTCCTCAGTCCCAAGAGGTTCTTATATGCATGACATCTTTATGTGTATATTGCAATGAAATAATATTGAACATACCTGGTTTAGAACAAATCATTTCTAAATGCTGCTTTTAAAACATTTATGATTCATAACTCAAATGTTTAAAACCATTTTTATTTCAAAATTGTTTATGTTTATCTTTGGGAGCCCCTTGGGACATGCTGATATCTGTGAGTCCTCAATGTTGGTTGTGATAAAATGAGGAACAGGAGCCCTTAGAGAAACTGAACCAATTTCCTCCAATTCAGAATGAGTTTCCTCCTCCAAAACCAGGGCAGGGATCTGTACCATTCATTTCCTCTGATCTCCTTAATATCAGAAGTCCCTGACAAAATGATCTGCCCTGCCTGTCTCCACTCTTCTCTCTGACTGCTGTCTCCTAAACCTGTTCTACTCAGACCTCCATGCCCCGCACCAACTCCAGCTGCTCTATGTGGGGATAATGGTCTCAATGTTGGTAACACCCATACAAACAGCATTTGATGAAAATCCTCCATAACTTGGCTTTTCATCTTCATCACTCTCCTGCCTTCCGTCTACTCTCCTCTGCTCCTCCAATTTCCCCTTCCCTCTTTTCTAATCTTCAAAGGTTAATAAGTCACAGGTTTCGGTCCTTCATTTCAACTGTTTTCTGACTTCACACTCTCATTACGTATCTCTTCTATCCTCGTGGCCTTAAATATTAGCTATAAATGTATATATCTTGCATCATTCCTGAGTAATCTCTTTAGTGCATCCGAATTCAGATACTTATTTGCTGACTTGACTTCACGTTTTCATGTAAATACCTGATAAAAATCTAAAATTTACCACATCCTAAACCAAAAGCAAACCTCCAGTCTTTCATCAAACTTGCTCCTCCAGAATTTCTTCTTCATCTCAATAAATAGAAAATCTGTTTTTCTTTTGATTGCTTGATCAAAGTCTTGGCATCATTCTCACTTTCTGATATCAGACTTAATGTAAACGGGGTCTGCTTAGTAATCACCTGCTCACCTTCACTAGCCCTGACAACAGTGATCACACCTCCGTCTACTTAGTAATCACCTGCTCACTTTCAGATCAATCACCGAATATCATCCTTATCATATTCCTTGAACCTCCAAATAAAAATGTATCCGATAATTAGAATTTGTAGAAATTCATGAAATGTCACTGACAAACCACTATAAAGAGAGAAATGGAGGAAGAGAGCTAAAAGCACAAAAAGAAAATGAGATTGATATGTACAATATTTCTGAATCTATTGTGGAGAAGGAAAAGCTAAAACTACTTAGTGACAGTAAAATGTACGGAAGTTTTATTAAGTGAAAATTATTTTGCCCTCCTGAACAGAAACAAAGAACAGTATCAACAAAAATAATCCAAGGGTAATAAAAATATTAGAAGAAAATTATGTTTGTTCTTATTTCAGGTCTGTCTAGGGAATCATACCCCCCCTATTAAGTTACATTGCACCCAGCACACCCAAATTCCATCAGGGTCTACTTGACCCTAGATATGAGCTCCCTGCACAGTCTGACTTCCAGTAAATACAAGTCATTGTGCCATTCCCAAAGCTGATTATAGCTTTTTTAGTTTATGGCTTCTCCATTTAAATACTCAATATGTTTTCTAATGAAATAAGACTTTTAAAATGCACACATGAAGACATTTCAGTGTCTGGTTCTTTACACAGCAATTTCCACCACAGAAAATATACAAATCTAAGTGGTGCTAATATTAATTGAATCATCATGAAAAGCTATATATTTCATATCATTTTCATTAAATTAAAATAATTGTAGATATTTCTATCACTCTGTGTGTGTGTTTCTGCCATCAAACTCAGGATAAGTGTTCTACCTCTGAATGAAATTCCCAGCTTCTAATCACTCATTAAGACATGATTTTCTTAAAGTTCAGAGCTTTTCCTATCTTTTAAGTGAATATTCTCCCTGATTACAGGAAAAATAGGTTTTACATGCTGGCACTAGGTCAAAGTTTAGAAGCATGTGTTCTATCTAGTGCCGGCCACTTGAACTTGAGACTTTAATTCTCATGAATTAAAGCATGAGAGAAACCTGGCTCAGCACAGAGAGAAGAGAGTAACTATTCTGAATCCCTTTCTTTCTAAGCCGGAGATCTTCTGCAGACAAAGGGAGAATGGCCAGCTTTGGTCTACAGAGCCCCGCACATCATGGTGCTTTTACTGGACGACTTAAGATCTTCATTTGTGACCAAATATATTAGAAGGATATAATCCTGAAATCATGAAGCTGAAGAGTGGAGAAAAGTGTGATGGTTTTAGGTTTAGCATAGTTGTGCAGAGTTGGAAACAGGCTGCTCTGTGTTTGCAGGAATAAATGTGTTCCCAGCTGACCACAAGTGGGCCAGCCTACTGCAGGATGCTGATGGTGGCAAGGGTTCTTCTTGGGTCTTGTCCAGAGAGAAGTTTGTATACAGCAGTGAGGACAAGCAAGAAGTTGTAGGTACACAGAACTTTCTCAGGTAGTGGGGGGCTTTGTGAATTTGCAAACTACCTTCTGAAAGAGAAATATCAATTTGCCTTTAAGGATATGCAAAGTGGAAAAATCTCCAAAGAATCTATGAAACATATTTTTAAACATTTGTCAGGTTATGTTACTTGTTTCTAACAGGTCCAACCATTTATAAGCTCATATAAAATTTTCCTGATTTCCTTTATTTTTTCTCTATAATTAAAAGTAGTGACCAGGAAATGAGAAAAGCCAGACACTTCTTCCATGTTTCAGAAAACATCAAATGGTGGCTAAGTGGAAAAAAAAAAGAATTTCCTTCTAATGGATATTAAATATTAAACAACATTGTGGATTGCATAATTTTAATTCTGATTCTACTCTTTCAGTTTCTTCTAAAAGCGAGTATTGGGCCCTTGATTATCAAAAGGTGAGTAGAAAAAAATAGGAGGACTGCCCCAATTTCCCCAAGTAACCCAGGAAGAATTTTAATAGTTTAATTAATTTGAAAAGGGAATAAAAAATGAAATTACATTATATTTGAATTTTTCTGCACATTACATCATGCCTTTATGAGGATTATACATAAGTATATACTTCCTGAATATATGCATTTCCTGATTTGCACTCCTCATAAAAATCTATGAAGAGAATAGCTTAAACCCAAAATACAAATTAACTTCATTATTATATATATTGTTTTTATATGTGTTTGCTTTAATATTATAACAAAATCTAGTTAAATGAGGCTCTTTTGCCTTATCCATAGTTACAATGATATCTAAGAAGTTCACATGTCCCCAAGCATTTCATTAGTTCCCTTTACTCTTTCTCAACTATAGTATTTCACCGACTCTGCACTTTGTTCAATAAAAGGTAGCCATCATAAGATTTGCTCATACATTGTATCTAATTGAGGACAATAAAAATATCAACAATAAAAAGGTAAATAATAGAACACATCAAATTTAAATTATTTTAAATTTAGGACACCAGTGTTAAGGAGAGAATAAAGTTGTTCACTTTGTTTCTCATTTATGAGCCCAAAGTAGGCATTCTGGCTTTCATAGGGCATGGTTGTCTGGATAATGAGACCCTCCTTACTCACTGCAGATTCCCAGGGGGGCAAGCCTGTTTCTCTGTATTGTAGATCTCTGCCATGGGCATAGTTTACTTAATGTTAACTTTCAGATGGTCTGCAATGTTGCATTGCAGATACAAAAAAAGAGCCTTCTTGAATCATATTTGGTCTTGATTTCATGATTTTTAGTACTAAATTGTTTCATCAATTTTGTTTAGGTGCATTAAAGGTAGAGTCAAAACTGAATTTGGTTTTGCCAGAATCTTGACTTCCAGTTAATCAGGACATTAATTTTTCTGTACTCATTGGCTTAGTTTTGATTCCTTTGGACTTCTATGTGCTGTTGCATAACAGGTGCTTTACTCAATGAGTCTTCTAAATTGAGCACTTCAGCTGGCTTTCATATCGCCTGCCTATAACCCCAGATCATGGGGAGCAGAAGCTGGAGCAATCAGAGCTTCCGGGCCAGCTAGAGCTACATAGCAAGCCACTGTCTCCAAAATTCACGAAAAATTAAAATTAAACTAAAAACATTTACTAGCTAGCTGTCTTTGACTTATCCATGCTCCTGTAAGTAACCCCTCACTCATGCTCATTGATTGCCTAGTTTGACATGGATGGAATCCTTGTCACCACCTGTAGGTGGTGTCCTATCTGGCATGAGTAGACTTTATTTTTCCACAGGAAAGTCACAGGAATGTGGGGCATGACAGAAACCTAGATGAGTATGGGAGGGGTTGCATGGGCCTTTCAGTGCATATTAAGACATGCTACTGGGGCTGAACTACCTGAGGGTTGAGCACTGTTGAGGAAATCCTCACAAGAACATCCTTCCCTCTGGGGAGTTTGGTGGTGTGCCTTCTTGCTAAGATATTGGTTGCTATGGGTAGTAAGACATGTGGCTAAAGTTAATTTGTTTGGAGGGACTTCTTCTCTGTGCTATGGAGTGGAATGCCTGTATAATGGGTGTCTTCTAACAGTCTTCTTTCAACCCCTAGGAAGCTTCTTGCTGTAGTGTTTTCCATAAACATTTATTTCAGACTAGAATGGCAGCCTTTTTCTCCTTTACTATTTTCTTGGTTTCTTACTTGATAGATGGAATAGGTGTCTACATTTTGGGTTAATCTTCTTGGTATTTGGTGCTGACATGTGACTCATAGGTGGCTTGGTTTTGAAAAGAGATACAGTACATATGAAAGGGCTATTTTGAAATGCTGACATAGCGTGGCATAGTAATAATAGACAGAGGGGAAAAGCAACATGGCAGGACAAAAAAAGAAAAACATAATATTTGGCTAAGAAAAAGAAAGTCAAATTATATTGGTGATGATCTTAACAGAAAGACATACCCATCAGTGTTTTTAATTACACAAAATTCTTCCATCTGGTACAATTCTGGCAAGAAAATAAATACGAAGGTGGAAAACTGAATCTCATTTTACAGACTTAATAATAATAATAAAGTAAAGGTGAAAAAAGTGATCCTTTCATACTCATATCTTTAGTAATAGCTGGCAGCTGGGTTTTATCTTTTATTGTGTATATTATTTAAGAATTCTGTTTCTTTAAACTTTGATCATGTAGTTTTCCAACATATGGTTATATTTGGCACTTGAAATAGAAAGTATATGAAAGGTCAGGGAACGTTAATACCTGTCTCTGACAAACAGAATGTGTATCTTCTACTAAATATTCATGTACATTACTACTTTGGCATGATTTAATTGCTTTTTCTTTGGTCTTACTAAATGTTTTCCAGTTTATTGTAAAAAGCTATAAATTAATTAATTAACTACTAAGAAATGATTTAAAATGTACTTTAATTCTGAATCTAATTTTTGGTTGAGTCTCCTTTCTAAAATCTTTAATATATATGCAAATTATACATGAAATATCTTAATACCAGTTGAAAAACAGTCTATATAAAGGTTTTAATTTCAGACTTTGATCTACTGTGACCTCCTGTGACTAAACTCATTGACTTCATTTAGTTGAAAATGGGTTTAATTTTTATCACCTTTACCTCAGAATGATTATAAAAATTTTAAGAGTTAATGCAGTATAATAC
>PVHP010010084.1:0-48639 GCA_004024765.1 Zapus hudsonius | reverse complement strand
ATTGGCCCCATGAGGTGGGGCTGCTATTACCCCTTTAGACAGGACTGACAGAGACTGTCATTCACCCAAAACCAGCTCTGCCTACCCATCACTCCCTCATGGTAACACGCCATGCCACCTGCTCTTAGAGAGGTTTATGTGAGGTTTTCCCTCTCTATGATTTGAAACATGGGATCTTCGTTCTGATTTCTTTTTTTTTCTAGAAAGTCCAAGAGCTCTGGGGAATCCTTGTTGGGTAGAATTAGCCTCAGGAACATTGGTACAACATGATGACACTTGATACACATAGGAATCACAGGCAAGGAACCTATTCTAAGGTCAAAAAAGGTTACACTCTATCCTATGCCCAGGATGGATAATTCTCCAAAGTATTCCTTGGAGTGTTGGCAGGTTCTTATCTAAGGCTGAACAATACTAGATGTTTTCATATCCTCTTGGAGACTCCCAGGGCATGTCAGCCACAAATGATGTCATCCTGAAGTGAAGAAATCTAAATAGTTTTATTTTACCCAGATTTCCCCCCAAGGTCCCTTGGCCACAGAAAAATTGATCTCAATTTCTAAAACAGTGTATACCAGTCCCTAAAAATGCTACATCAATCTTATAAAACTTGCTTAAAATCTAGAAGATGAATGTCCTGTTGCCAGTGGACAGAGATGTCTTTCTCCCAGAAACCCCATTTCCTGCTTCACAAGGACTCTGGTGTACTAGAAGGACTACAATTAGGCAGGAAGTTCTGTGGAGCAGAAAGTACTGTCACCAACAGACAAGTGGGCCAGCCAGATGACAATAGAAGCACTAGAAGCACTTGTCCCTCATCATCTCCAGGGTAGCTCTGTGCTCCTTGGGCTGCCCATGAAACCAAGAGATTAATTCATTTGCACATTTTGACAGAATGACCTGACTGAGTTTTTCACAGGTTTTCTAAGATAGGATCAGTAGGAGCTGGTTCCCGTTGCCATTATTCCACCGAGTAATGCTCCATCAAGCCCGCACCCTGTTCTGGCACTGGCAATAATACAGGGATGAGTGAGCTCCAGCTAATACCTCCCAGGGGCTCAGAGCCAGGTGGAGAGGCGAATGACTATGCTACTGAGGAATTACAATGGAAGGATGGCCAAAGGCTCCAAAAAGGAGAACTTAAATCTGCCTCTTTCTAATACACTCCACACGTATTGTACATATTCTGTGCCCCAGAGCAGAATTGACAAGAAAGACACCATGCCCTTGTCTTAGTTATTTTCTTATTGCTGGGACACGATGCCTGACCACAAGCAGCTTAGGAAGGAAAGAGTATTTCTGCTTATAGCTCCAGAAGGTGGAGTCCACCGTGCCAGGGAAAACACAGCAGAAGCAGGAAACAGGCATCACGTTGTCCCATTAGCAGGGAGGAAGTGTGGAAAGGTCAATCAAGCAGAGCTGGGCTGTAACACCAAAGGCCTGGCTCCAATGACACACTTCCTCCAGCAAGGATTCAGCTCCTAAAAGCTCCAAAACCTTCCCAAACAGTGCACCAGCTGGAACCAGGTGCTCAAATTCATGTGCCTATGGGTGACATTATATCCAAACCACCATAGAATGTTCAAAAGATGCCTTTGACCTCTGAGATGTTTTCACACCCACAAACCTCCTCAAAACTGTAATTCCACTCCAGTAATGTTTCTCACACTACAGTTTATCAGCTAGAATGCTTGATTCTGGATGAGGGAGATGTCTCTGTTGGTAAAGCACTTGCTACATAAGCATGCCAGAGTTCAGAACCCCAGCGCCCACACAGATGCCAGGCAGGCATGGTGGCATGCTTTTAGGAAGCTGGCTAGTGAGAGAAGTCAAACGGATTGCTCTAGGTTTACTTGAGAGAACCTGTCTCAATAAGAAAGGAAGAGAGTGCTTGAGGAAGACACCTGACTTCAACCCCTGGCCTCCTCCACATGCAGACACACACACACACACACACACACACACACACACACACACACCATACACAACAATAATACTTGTTTCTACTGAACGGCAAGGTTCCCAGGGCCCAGGCCCTGCATGATTGATGGTCACATAGCACCTACATCCCTTAAGATGTCAAGGAGACGTTCAACAAATCCCCTTTGGATAAAGAGACCATGTCAGGAAGGGAAGCGTATGATTGAATATACTCTAGGGCTACTCTGATAAGTGTCCTAAACAGATAAGCAATGCCAAATCACGGAATAGAGAGACAGCAGGTGATCAGGGATGGGTACTGAGAGAGCGTCACTGAACCTGGCATTGGAAGATGTCAACAAATGAAGAGCAAGGGAGAGAAGGCCACAAGATAAGCAGAAGAAGGACAAAGATAAGCAGGAGACCCAATCTCAGGGGACAGTGGAAAAGAAAGCTGAAAAGAGTGAGTTGTGTGACCTGAGTTTGAGGGCTTATCTCCCGAACAGCCGTGCTGGCTGGGGAGACAGGAATGATGGCACCAAGCAATGACGTAGGACTGTGTTTCTGTCCATGGGAATAATGGAGACAGGAGGGAGAGAAACTGGAAAAACACCCCTTCTGAGTCAGATGCAGCCCCCTCTCACTGCCTGGGCCCCAGGGAGTCATTATCACATCTTGTCAACAGCACTCTCTCCCTTGGCCATGAAAATCTATAAATAGCCACGTGAAGGTCTCTGCCCCCAGCTCAGGCTTGGAGGCTCCAAGGACACAGTCAGGCTCACTCCATGTCCCTGGGGGAAGCCAGTTTGTGGTTCTCTGATGGCGCAGGTAGGGTCAGCAGGCACTGGCATGTTCTTCACCCTCAGTCCCATTTTGAGATCTCCTGTAGATACCTCACACTCTGCTAAAAGGGTAGGAGATCTTCCAACCTGTGGCCACGAAATCCTCTGAAGTTCAGACTCTGTGGCAGGAGCCATGCTTGAAGAGGTGGCGAGGAAGTCACAGAAGGTCTGAGCATCCAAGCTGAGCTTTTGAAAGCCTGATTGCTGCTCCAACCAGTTAATTCCCCTAAGTCTTTTTATCATTCTCTGGGGACTTTAAGAAACCCTGACTTTTGTGGCCACTTGGGTGGCCATTGTAGATGTTGGGGTGGAACTTTAGGTAGAAGTATGGTTCTTTCTTTCTTACTCCCCATGAGTTTAACCAACGTTCTAAATGCCTTCTACAAGCAACAGGAGTAGAGAGAAAGACAAGAAGTGTGAACACATGCTGGGATCTGACTTGTCATTCCTTAGAGTTTACCTTCAGAAAAGTCTGGAAGCTTCCTTGACCTTGAATTTCCTCACCTGAACAACAAGAGTCACAGGTGCCTTTCTTACCACTGTGGACTTCAACCTCTGAACTCCACATGCAAACGTGGACACACACCTGTACTCTTGTACAGTACACACATGTGAACATCACACACACACACACACACACACACACACACATACACACATCCCACACAAAAAGAATGCTTGTTTTTTCCTGAGCCATGAAGTTCTCAGGGCCTGGGCCCTAAATTATTGACAGTCATACAACCAGATGGCAATGCGTACGTGAATGGACCCTGTAACCCACAAGTCTCAGGGGAAAGCAGGTCATGTGCTGACCCCCAGCCCACAAGCCTGTGTTTAGCTGGCCTCTAGGGATCAGGCACAATGCCCCAAAGCCTCCTCCTGGGAGGGAGTTTGGCTCCAACCCATAAGGGGCCTGGCTGGAGTTGCCTCCATTTATCTGCCTCCTGTCTTCATTGTGAAAACAAACTTAAAGTGATCTATGTAAAGAAGAGAATCACCAATATTTATGCTTATAGGCCAGATCCTGTGCTGGGCATCTATGTTCTGATTTAATTAAATGTTCCTGCTAACCCTTAATACACATGCATATGGTGGTCTATAAATACGTGTGACTTATTTATTTCCTATTTTAGTGTCAATGAAAGGATATGGACTCATATCTCTGCCTGCAAAGATCTTTCTCTTTCTTGGTTCTTTTCTGTTTTGCTTTGGTGGTGCAGAGGAAAGGGGAGACTCTTTCAGGGCAGGCAGAGGTAGTGAGGTAGTGCTGTGGTTGGTTCTTTCTTCTTCTCTTCCTTTTTCTGCATTCCCAGGCATCCCTGGTGCCCAGGGGCAGCACACACCAGTAAGAGAGCATCGGTGCACACCCTGGAGAGCAGCCCTGGCTCTGGGCTATGGGACAGATACCCTGGAGGCTGGCTTCTACTTGTGTGGCCACAGGCCAGGGCAGCAGAGAGGCTAGTGAGTCTTGTGCCCACCTGGCCAAGGGATCTGTGCAGGGCTTGGTGCCAGGAGTTGAAAGTCATTCTGGTGAGGCAGCCAAGGGAGCTCACAGATTCCCTGGACCTCAGGTTACCATCCCAGGGCCACCTGCCATGTGCCAAGCATTTTTTTTCTTTCTGAAAACTACACTGATCTGAGGACAAGTCTGTTATATAGAGGGAGTTTTTTAATTCTAATTTACAATAAGTCCATGATTCATACCCGGGTAAAATTGTTCTTTGGGAGATGCTAGGAAATGTCTGGAGATATTTTGGGCAGTCAGAACATTGGGGTGTTGAATACTCCTGGCTAAGCAGCCAGCTAAGTATACTATAAATGCAGAGGGCAGATCCCATCACAAAGAAGTATTCAACCCCCAATTTAAAAAGCCACAAAGGATGTTTTGCCTGAAGTCAGAGCTCTTCCTGCTAGGGAGTTTGGGAACTCCTTGATTTGTTATTCCAAGAATAGAATCTCAAAATTTCTCTGAGTTCTGGCCAGCAAACCACAGCCACCAGTAACCTGGCTGATCAAGTCAGAAACTAGAGCCAGACACTCACCAACTGGCCTGCCATTTGTACCTGGACCTCCGGAAGCTGGAACATGGCAGACACAAACAATGCACTTTAGGTAGAAGGTGGCTAAGGACCAGGTCTAGGGCTTGCATCTCTGTGAGACCAATCAGCAGACCCAGCCCTGGGTTTTGCTTCCAGCACTCCAGGCTACTGAATGCCCTCACTGAGAAAAGGAAGAGCAGCTTCCCCTGGTGTCACTGGGCAGATATAGTTCCCTGAAGCATTTCCTACAGAGTGCTTTCAACCCTGGCTCGCACGGAGCAAGTGTTCAGTAAGTCGTTTACCTCCATCACTCCATCACTCTAGATAGATGAAATTCACCTGAGAAAGCTCTATCCGATGCCTCACCTTTGCTGGCCTCACTGAGGAGGACCTGCTGAGTGAATTCCCTGGAGACTACAGCTCAGAGGAAATAAAGGTTGAAAGGAACAAGTTAAATACTTAGGATCCTTGCAGTTGACACCTGGGGAATCTGTCTGTGCCAAGGGATCAGTGTGGTCTCAGTCCTAACACCTGCCTTCTCTGTCTCTGCCCTGTCCAGACCCTCAACCCCGGGTCGTGCCAGTAGGCTAGTAGGCTCCTGTGTGTTAGGGATAAGGATACCAATCAGGGGGTACCATGGGCTCTGGAAGCAGTTTGTGGTTGCCGTGGTTACAGCTAAGTGGAGTCCTATCCACCTTTTTTCTCCCCTGCCACCTACAGTCATTCCCAGCCATTGTTTGACTCCCTCTTGTGAGTAACCTTCCCCCGGGTCTACCTGGGGACTTAATGTCACTCAAACACCAGCCTGGCAATTACAGAACCAACTGCATCGTCTGCAAACTGGTAATTAATGGACAAGAATAAGCATTTCTCCTGCCTTGACAAGAGTCACCGTGCTTGATCCCAGCCCGTGAGGAAAAACTCCTCCTTCCAAAAGAATGTCAGCTCATAAATGTAGAAAGGAAATCACTAGTTTGCAATGGCCAATGAAAGCATTTATTGCAATATCAGAGCAAATGGACTATGTCCACGGTGGCAATAATACCTCGTCTGCCAGATGGGAGGAGGTAATCTGAGGATGGGAAAGGAGGTCTTGAAGGGAGCCAGCAGTTGCTTCCTTAACTAACCAATCAAGATTTGCATTCTAAGAGTGGGACCACCCCCAAGGATCTCCTTCCTGTCTGATGTCAGTGGAAGTGCGCAGCCTCATACAGACTCCTCTGGCCAAAATCTTTCTCCTGAATCAAATCAGGTTCTTTTATTTTTATTTTTTTAAACTGCATTCATGAGCTCGAGTTCAGTGGTTAAGGCGCTTGCCTGCAAAGGCTAACAACCTGGGTTTGATTCGATTTCCAGGTACCCATGTAGCTATATGCAGTAAGTGGTGCAAGCATCTGGAGTGAATTTACAGTGGCTAGAGGCCCATATGCTCTCTTGTTTTCTCTTTCTCTTTTTCTCTGTATGTTTGTATCTCTCTGCTTACATTTTTATTTATTTACACATGTGTGTGTATGTATGGGCATGTCAGGGACTCTCACTGGGAGAAAGGAAGACTGGACACTTGCGTCACTTTTTTGTATTTGGCTTGAGAATTGAACTAGGGCTGGAAGACTTTGCAAACAAGCACCTTTAACCACTGAGCCACACTCCCAGTCCTGGTCACATCAAGTTCTTAAGCCTCTTTATAAGAAAACCAGAGAAGGGGAGGGGCAAGGAAAGTGACAGTCCCAGGAAAAAACCTCAGGCAGAATCAGATGGTGGGGTCACTGGATGGCACAGTTGGTCTGCTTTCTTCCAAAGGCCCATACTAAAAAAAGTCTGAATGGCAGCACTTTTCATAATCACTGAAAATGAAAACAGTTCAGGAGCACATCCCGTGGATGACTAGATAAACGGATGTAGTCTAGCCATTGAGTAGAAGATGCAATAGAAACAGAAAGCAGATATTGATACACGCTGCCATGTGGATAAACCTGGAAATCAGTATGCCAAAGGAAAGGAGTTTGTCACAGAAGGCCAAATGTTGTATGATTGCTTTTGTGTGACAGTTCCAAAAAAGGCAGTTCTTAGAAACAGAAAATAGAGTAATGATTACACAGGCCTAGAAGAATGAGTTGATAGGAAACTGGAGGAGTGAAGTGATTGTTAATGGGAACAGGATCTCTTGTGGGGGCGATGCTCAAAAATGTTCAAAAATTTACAACTTTATGAGAGCCCTAAATACCTGGAATTATATACTTGATATAGATGAATTGCATTGTGTGAAAATTGTATCTCAATAAACCTATTTTTAAATCTCTTTCTCTCTCTCTCTCGTGTGTGTGTGGGAATGAAGGTGTGTGTGTGTGTGTGTGTGTGTGTGTGTGTGTGTGTGTGTGTGTGTGTGTGTGGCTGGAGGTGAACTTTTTAATTTAAAGAGGCAGGATAACTGAAACAACAGGTGATTCTTGATTCTATCCTCAATGGACCCTAAATTTTGGAAGTGAAAGTGTAAACATTGCGGAGACCGAGACATCGAGAGTTAAGGCAGGCTGTGAGGTGGCAAGCAAGTGAGAAGGGGTACGTGGCAGCCTGGTAGGAACAGGATCAGGGAGACAAGTTATCAGAGCAGATCGGTAGCCCAGTAGGTCACAGCAATGGGCTCCTTTCAAGAGAGGTAAGCACTTAAAAGAAACTGAGGGTCCTGGAAACAGTCTCCCAGTACTAGAGAAGGGAGGGTTCAGTAAGGAAAGAGGAAATGCAAGAATGAACCCTGTGGTAGGAGGTACACATACCTTACATCACTTGATGTGGGGCACCAATGTCAGTGGCTTTGTCCACTGAAGGGACTCAGGAGCAGGGACAGCCTAGAAGCCATGAGCACACATGGAATACAGATCTCTTCAGTGTTTTCCACCAATGGGAACCTTATTGGCCAGGTAAGGGTAACTAGGTAAAGGACAATTACAGGACCAAGGAAAACAGGAAGCCAGGGAAATGGCTTTGTGGGTGAGAGCGGCTGCCGAGCAAGCAGGAGGCTTGCAGTCCTCAGTACTCATGTAACAAGCCTTGTGTGGATGCTGCACATGCTTGTGGCTTCAGTTCTGAAGCGGGCAGAGGCAGGAGGCTCTTCAGGGCACACTAGCTGCCCATTCTGACCAAAAGAAAAAATGCGCAGCTCCAGGTTCAGAGAGACTCTGTTTCAGGGAAATAAGATGGAAGGGGCATAGAGGACACCTACTATCTTCTGGCCTCTGTGTGCACATATGGATATACCACACACATATACTATATACCTACACATTCTCAAATACCACACATTCTACATTAATAAATATTTGAAAAGAAAAAGAAAATGAGCCTAGATTACCAGCAGGCTGGACCAAAAACTCAAACCACACTCAGAGAAGCAGGGAATGCAAAAAGGATCCAGAAGTCAGCAGGACCAACGGAAGTTTCAAAATCAATCATGATGTTAACAGCGTTGGTCCCCGTGAATAAAGTAGAAGTTATGAATCTACATTGATATAAATAAATGAATAAACAAGAGAAGAAGGAAATCTATTCTTTATTTTAAGAAACCAACGAATCAATGTAGAAGGAATGGTGGAATTAGAAAACCACCATTTGGCAAGGATCATTATAATAATTCAGGCAAAGAAAAAAATCAATGGATGATAAAACCAGAGGGTGAAAGAGAGAAGAGAAATGAAATTTTACATTGTCTCTGAGTATCTCCATGGAAGACACATCTTCATCAAGTGATAGACGTTAATACTATCCGTACTGGGACAAATGGAGTGTCCTTGCCTTCTGATGGGACGCAACAAGAATCGCACATCCCAGAATGAACTTCCTAGCCTGGGGGAGGGGGTCAGGTGGGGCTGGAGGTATAGCTTGGTGCCAGAACAGCTGCCTTCAAAGTATGTGGCCCTGGTTTGTTCTCTAGTGCCACACAAACAAACAAACAAACAAACAATCAGAAAAAGAAACAAAACTAAGCCCAACTCCAGGTCTGATAATCCAGGTGCAAACAAGAGAAAACACTGAAAAAATCCAAGCTGAAGATCACTGTGCAATTGAATTGTAAGGAATGTCACGGTCATGGAATTCAGGGCAAACAGAAAAGGGAGCTCGATTGACAGCTGGCTGTGATGAGTGTCCCTGGATGGGATCCTCTGGCCATAAAGGACATCACTGGACCAACACAGAGACTTCGCGGTGAAAGACATTCAGGCATCCTTCCCCTTAGTTCTCTAATATTTACATTTGAAATTGGTACGAAAGTTTGGAAAAGCATGAGAGATAAAAGGAAGCATGTGAGACTATCTCCTTTTGAAAGAATATTAGAGCCTATTCTATGTCACTTTGAGACCTTGTGCAAATTTGGCTTGTTTTGTGTAAAGTAATTTATTTGTTGATATATATCAGCCTCCCTTACTAGACTGTGAGGTCCTGGTTCCCTGCATTGGATATTATTCATTTCCATCTTTCTTGAACCTAGACAATGCCCAGAACTGAGGAAGCATTCCGTAGATGTTCACTGGGTCAATGAATTAATGTAACAGACAATTGAAGGCCCTTGAGATTGGCTGGTGGCTCTCTGGACATCCTTCCGATTGCTAAGTATTTACAGATAGGAAGCTCTAATGTGCCTCTCTATAAACCAGAGAGCGTCCATCTGCCCTGCAGTGACAGGGCTCCTGGCTCATTGCTGGGGGAGAGGGGAGGATCCCAGCTCCTGTTTGTTTAATTGAAGCCTATGGTGGCAGCCTTGACTTAGCAGCTCTCACCTATGATTCATGTGAATGTCACTCGACTCCCAGAGGTGTGCAGCCATAATTCAACATTTGTTAATAGCCACTTAAAATGTCCCTGAAATAGCTATTGGGCCCAAGGGACAGAAGGTGTTCCGCCAGAAAAATCATTCCAGGCAGGCAGAAGTAGCCTTGGTCCAAACTCTAGAAGACACAGCTGCTTCTACTTCATGTAGACTTCTCCTCCATCAGCGGCCTTCTCGGCCTCTTCGAGGTTTCCTAAAGTGAGAACCTGGGGGTCCCTATGTGCCATAGTATGGGCATGCTAGAGTCCCTTCTGTATCACTTCTTTATCTTTTAAAATATTTTGTATTTATCTGCAAGCAGAGAGGGAGGGAGAGAGAGAGAGAAGAGAGACAGGGCCTCTTGCTGCTGCAAAGCAACTGCAGGTGCATGCGCCACTTTGTGCATACCTGACTTTACATGGGTGCTGGGGAATCAAGCAAGCACCTTGCATTGCTCAGTCATCTCCTTACCTTCTCAGCCCTGCCCTATCTCACTTCTGCTCCAGGGAGAAGGGACCCTCTGTCATCATATCCAGGAACAGAGGCGAAAACCCAAAAGAACACAGGCAAAGACTCCTCAGAGAATAGTCCTAGTTCAAAAATCAGCAAGAAGGGAATGGAAAATACAGCTCTGGATTAGAAGACAAAAAAATTTCTGTGTAGGTGGAGATGGCAAGCGAGGGAAGAGTGAGAAGAAATTCATGTAGGCTGAGGCCAATTATGCTACAGAGTTTACACATTATTTCATTCTACCCAAATCTAATTAGATCACTTGCCCAAGGTCATCCCAGGACTGTGCAGCTTAGTAAAGAATCGTAAGGTCATCCAAATAGCCCATGAGTCCATAGTCTCACTTGAGCCCATTGCTGCCTGCAAATGTGTCCATGAGAACGTGTCCACAATTGGACTGGGAATTTAAAATCAAGTCCCCGACAGACAGAGGAATTGCTTGTGTTCTACCTGTGTACTCCTGGCTAGGAGAGGTCAAGGAACTCACTGTGAAGCCATGGAGGGGGAAGGCCAGGTAACCCACAGGCATGTCCCCAGTTACCATGAATGTGCAGACATCATGGCTGCCTCATTCCATGCCCATCTTCCCCTGACAAGGGCAAGTTCAACCTGCAGAATGAATGCACGACTCCAGCTGTGCTCCTGATGAAACCAGCTCCACAGAAGAGCCATGGCATCCACACTGGGTGACCTTTCCCTTGGACACTCATCCAAGGCAAAGGCCTGGCTCAACCACTTTCACAATCAGCATATCTGGGTGGCATCCTCATTGCTCATTCTCCCAGGCTGCAACTGTAGCTGAATGACCTTTTTGCAGAAAATTGGAATGTTGTCTCATAGCCCATAGCTCCTCAAAGCAGCATGGAGGCTACCTTTATCTCCTCTCTTAACCTCCACAAATATGGCAGACGCAGTAAGAGCCAGAGAGCTCCATGGACTGCTGAGCCCTGCAGCTGGGCCACCCCTCCACTCTATGCCCTTCCTCTGCCTCAGTTCCAGCAGCTTCCAGACTCCAGATGCCAAGATCAAGATAGCCAAAAGTCGAAGGCCTTGAAATTCCAACCTTTGACGTCAACTATGTCTCAAAGGCATGCTGATGAGTATCATGGCTTCATGCTCCTTGATGCTGAACACTGAAGCATGATGCCTTTGCAAAAGAACCTCAGGGACAATCATTAGACATGAACTTTAATCCTCAACAATGCTGTTCTCTGGCTGAAAGGCCTTATATTGATCACTAAACCTGTCTGAGCCGTACCTGTGTTCAACTGCCAAGCAGATACATTGCTACATTTTCTATTGTTTGAGGTGTTGTGAGGATCAAATAGAAGCAGCTTCTTAAACTTTTCCCACTCTGCTCCCAAGAAATTTGTATGCATATATATAAACACACACACATACACGCACGCGCGCGCACACACACACACACACACACACACACACACACACACATATATATATATATATATATATATATATATATATATATATATATATATAGTGGACATACAAAGCAAATATTTACTGATAATAAGTCGTAAAGAAATTCATTCTTGGGCTGGGGAGATGGCTCAGTAGACAAAGCACTTGCCATATAAGCTCAGATTCCAGCACCCATGTAACAGCTGGGAAGGCATGACAGCCTTCCTGTCATCCCAGCATTCAGAAGGCAGAAAGAGACAGGGGATGCCAGGGCAAGGGCTATCGAGACAACCAAGGAGCAACCTCAGGTTCAAGTGAGAGATTCTTTCAGCAAAATGAAGTGGAGAGCAATTGAAGAGGACATCCAATGTCAACCTCTAGCCTCCACCTGCACACATCTGGACAGGTATACACACATACACATACACACAGGCACATGCAAAAAATTCTCTGTTGACTAATAATTTTACAATTTGTTATACAGACAAAAGCAAATTTGCATACCAATGATAGGGCTATGCTTTTCTAAAGTTTATTTTTACTTATTTATTTTTTAAAATTTATTTTTCCATAAAATTAAACCTTGGCTGAATATTTGATGTTAAAAGATATAGAGCATCTTCAACACTCTCAGAGTCGATCAATATTTTGATTTTATGATCATCAATGCCAAGAATGTAGTTTTACATAAATACATAGTACAAAGTGGCAGAAACATGTTAGGGCAATTTTAGAAATGGCTAGATATTTTCTCTTAATTCTAAGCCAAAATTAATTAAGGGTTTTTAAAAAGGAAACATGAGTCATGAATTCAAAGAGAATTTTAAAAAATTAAACATCCAGACACCAATGCCATCCAAAGATACACTTATTTGATCCTGACATACACTGAGGAATGATGGAAAGAAAATATGAAAAGTCTTTGTTTTCTATAATTAAGCTGTTCCATTCTTTAAGAGCAGAAAACTTCATAGGCAAGGAAGAAACCCTGCAACTCAGAATGTACAGTGGCCTCAAATCTGAGGCCAGATGTTTCAGGGAGAGTTTGCTGGTGCCGTGTGGTGGGACGGCTGTTCTCAGAACCCAGGAGGCTGTAAAGATGCACGATGCACCATAGATGGACACTGCAAGAAATACCTTGCGCTCATTACATGTCTGCTTTTGAATTGATTTTTGGTTGTTTTGTGTTCAGAAATCTTTTACTGTTATCATTTTTTTTTGCAACCCTCGCATTAAGTCACTCAATCCCATAGGAGTTTGTAACATGCAGTTTAAGAAGCTGGGTGGGTGATCAAACAGCAAGAAACCTGCTTCAAAATCCTACCTCCACCCGTTTTTAGCTAAGTGACTGAAGGCAAGCCAATTAGCCATTCTGGACCTCATTTTTGCCCACTCCCCACAAAACAAAACAAAGCAAAACGCCAACTTCTAAGAGCTGTTGTGAAAATTGAATGAGTTGGTCCATGTAAAATGCTCAGAACAGTGCCTGGAAAACTCAGGAAGTATTAACAGTCATTAGCATATCTTGTAAACTGCACATGTTGGTGCTGGGTCAGTGGATTCAATCATAGCAATAACCGAGTCCCTGGTTTGATCACAGCATCATTCCTTACATTATCTAGACTTCCTAATGCTACCTTGTCAATGTGGATTTCGAAACAATCCTGATCCTAGAACCCCTGGCACCGTGCTCATCACCAGCTTATCTTAGTAATAATATAAAAATAATATCAATAGTGTTCAGGATGTGGCTCAATTGGTAAAATTCCTGCCTAGCATGCATGAAGCCCTGAGCTGGACTCTCGGCATTGCATAAAACTATAAATAGAGGGAGACAGCATACCCCTGTCATCCCAGAACTCAGGAGGTAGAAGCAGGAGGAACAGACGTTCCAGGCCATCCTCAGCTACGTTGAGGCTAACATGGGCTACATGAGATCCTGTTGAGAGAGAGAGAGAGAGAGAGAGAGAGAGAGAGAGAGAGAGAAATAGCTGACATTTTATACCTAGAAACTACTAGAGGCCTTACTTATTTTATTACTTTATTCAACCACTGCAAACAACCCCATGAAACATAGGTGTTGTGGGATGATTACTTAATTGATGAGAAAATTGAGGCCTGGGGGAAGGGTGTTAAATAATTCAGACATTACCATGCCAAAATGAACCCACACCTGCTTGGTCCCAAATGCCATGACTATACCTGGAGGCTAAAATACCTAATTGTTATCATCTCAGGAGCCAGAGCTTCTCATCCTCCCAACACCTGCGTGATTCCCTAACCTGCTTGTCCCCTGGTTGTGTGTCATCTGTGCTCCTGGGTAGGACATTCTCCTCTGCAGATTAGCTTCCTTCCCAGTTCTTCTAGTACTGACTCCAGAGCTGTGTCAATGCCATAAACTTCCCAGTCTCCTGCCCCCAAGACTTTTTCTCTGGGGTTAGAGCTGGCTCCCAGAATATCAGCCCAACTCTGGGGCCAACCTCTCAATGAGTCATGAAGACACATTTTGGGGGTCCCGGGTTATTTAACATCCACCCCAATGGCTGGTTCCAAGCACCCCACTCCTCCCATTCTGTCTCTGAATGAACAGAATTATCCATTCTTCTGTCTCTAGGGCTGTCATTCTTAAATCCTGGCATCAGAAGCATTTAGCTTCAAGGCTTGGCCAGGGGGGTGGTTCTGCAGGTTGCGTATGCTAGCTTGCATCCATCACCGGTTCTTTCCAATGCCATCAGTTAATGGCCCTCATCTCTGACCTCGTGTCTATTCAGGAAGAAGCGAAATCAAGCACTCTGAATTGGAAACAACATTAGAGGTCATTAAATGGAACCCTTTTCCTGACTTCAGTCCTCATCTTCAGCAATGCCAAGTGGAAATGCCTCAATCTCCCTTAGACTTAACAGCAGGATGATGGCAGACACAGGGGGCTCTAAGCTCCCAGGACAGCCCCTTCCCTGAAAGCCACCTCTCTCAACTCTCCCGTTCCAATGATGCTTTCTTTGGGATCTGACTTCCCACAGAGAAGGCCCCATTCCTCTCTCCTGTGATTGTTATCCAAGTGTTTAGAGACAGCAATCACACTGCCCTGGAGTCACCAGCTTCCCATTTCTGCCTCAACAGTGGGAGTTCATTCAGCCTCCTCATCACAATGCTCTCATGAGGAGCATCCCCCGGTTCAGCATCTATCCCTCACCACCACTTACTTCAGAGGTGGGCTCAAACCACTGCCCACATCAAAGGCAGCAGCTTCCTCCTTGGGGCATGGTGCAGGGTTTATTCAGAGAGTTGTGGTCCCAAAAGGCTGGAGAGGGGGAAGGGTTTTCAGAGAGAGCAGACTTGGAAAATCAAGGGACCATGGATGGGAGCTAGAATGTCAATGGCTGAGGGTTAGGAGGAAAGCAGCTGATGAAATATGCTCAGCTCAACTCCTTAGCCAGGGTTATGTTGGGGCAAACCTACTCCAAAAAGGAACAAATGAGCAATGTCTAGAAGGGTGAATCCTAACCCAAGAGATGCTCATTTGAGTTGTGAAAAATACTGCCCTTGGAAATCCCCATAGGTTCCAGGTTGAACACACAGATCTAGAAAGTCTGCCACTGACAACATGTACCTCGTTCTTTCTGTGGCTGGTCAAGTTTCTTGTTATTAAAGATAATGTCCATGTCACCAAAGAAGTGGAGAAGCAACAGATAATGGATCTACAGGGCAGGCTCCCCAGCAGAGTCCAAGGTGGGGTCTTGTACAGGCATTTACTGAGCAAGCATTCGGGAAATGCCCCTGTGGTCAGGACAAAAGCAGAATCCTGCAAGGGGGAAGGAAAGCAGCGGAGATGTGTCTCCAGGAGACCCGGCTCAGCCTGACCCATGGGAATCTCAGAGGGTCATTTGCACCCATGTTCCATGTTGAGGCTAGATGACCTGGAGTTTAGTACTCACAGCTTAGTCATTGGCCAATGGCTGCCCCCAGGTGGTGGTGGTGGTGGGGTTGCATAACTTCCCAGAGAGCTCCAGGAGAGGCAGCATCAGGCAACTAAGGAGACAAGCCCCAGAGAAGGAGTCAGTTGTGAGGGGCTCTGCCCACAGCTGCAGTCTAGGGAATCTGTGTGGAGCCCCTTTAAGATCTCCCGTAGGTGCCCTGGCTAATCTGTGTGCATCAAATCCAGAGCAGATCCCGGGTAACACCTGCTGCAGAAACGAGATGGGAAATTTCTAGTCAGAGCAAAGGAGTAGAGCTTAACACAGATAGCTCCAGACAGAAATCTCAGAGAACAGTTCTGTGCCTCTCTAACTCCCCGAAGTCACTCAGCACATCTGGGCATTTTGGCTTCCACCGTACAGTGCTCAGCAAAAACAAACAGGTAAATAGATATATCTCAAAGTATAGCTAGTTGAAACATAACACCAACTCTTTCCCGCAGCCTCAGTGCAAATTAAACGTTTGAGTTTCAGTCGACAAAAATGAGATGAGAAAAGAAATTCTCCTACATTAGAAATGTCGTTGAAAAGCATCTGGTTCATTCTGCTCATTCTACAAATGGGAAAATAATTATTTTTTTTCCTGAAGTTGTTTCAGATCAATTGACAGAGGTCAGTAACTTCAGACAAATACATTCCTTCTCGTGTTTGATCCGTAATTTCCACTCAGCATAAATTCTAGTGGCCGCTGAGTTAGTCAGTCTAGAACGTACCTAGCTCATAAGAAAACTGCTAAAGCGAGAGACAAAAAGATGCTTTAGTATCCAAAGAATGATACTTCAGAATATGTTACCTAAGGTATGTCATCCACAAATAAAACCCAACCCATAAACAGGCTACTCCCAGAAGCTTCAGATTTATAGACTAGGGAATTGCTGTATTTTTGGGTGTCGAAGGCAGCTGCTATGAAGCCACTGGTATACCAGCCTATAGGGGTTGGTTTGAATTCAAATCCATGATGAGATGTCATCCATAGAATTTCAAGCTTGTGGGAGACATCCAGGCCATTTGTTTTAGGTTATTCTAGATCATCCGGCTGGTCAAGTTTGATAAATCAACTCCATCAAGCATAAACAAACAAACAAAATGATAAAGCCAGCACTTTGCCCTTTGAGGGATTGTTTTTAGATGGTTCCTTCCATTTCTGCTTATTCTGTGAAAATTAGTCATCAAGACTCACTTGACAGAAAGTGTTCTAGAACTCTTCTTTTCAGCAAGAGAAGGGTTTTCTATAGAAAGAGATAGAAGAACCAGTATTGGAAGATGGGGGTGGGTTGGGGAGAGGGACAAATTTCTGAGTAAATAGATTGCCCGATGACTCTCTTCCAGGGACTCATAAGGAAGAGGATACAGAGATAAGGACTCATCCAGCAAGCTCTGGGCTCCTCCTGCAGTAGCCTGGGCTTTTCTTTCTGGGTAGATGGTGTGAGTTGTCAAAATAGCTTTCAGTTACCTGCTTTCCCCATCATAACATCAAAAAGGTTTCAATACCCCACTTAAAGGTTTACTTCCAGACAGCCCACAAGCTCACTATGATGACTACATCTTTCTTGTTCTCTCTTCCCTTGTGTGTGGTGTGATCAACTCCTCTCCTGTGTGGCCTAGATCCCAGTGAGTTCTGATTCCTACCCCCATCCAGCAGCTAGGCTGGGTGGGGATGGGAAAACATAACTAACCCTGTCTCTTAACTGCTTGTCTCTGCCTTGGGATTTTCCACCCAGTTGCATTTACAACCTTCCTATGGTCTCTGACCGACCATGGGTATTTACATTCTGGACCTACCACAAGGGTGCTCTCGCTAAGCTTCCCTTCACTTTCCTGCATGGGAAAGCTCACGGCCAATGCCCTATGTGTCTCTCTTAAGTTTCCGTACACCCGCTCCTCGATTCCACCTGCCATGTCTTCACACCTCCTCTAATCATTCCTCAGAAGCCTGTTCTGCTCATAGATGCAACATGCCTGTTGTTCTACCCTAACTTCTCCTTAAATGCACTCTTTTGATCAATGAAAGCCTCAGTTTCTTCTAGCTCTCCGTGTGCTTATAGCTTTACTCCACTTTGGCTCCATCCTAATCTTTCCTGGGAAATCTCAGTTTCTCTGAAATGATGAGCTACTCTCCAATGGCTTGCAGTTTTAGTCCTGTTTTTCCAGAAACTTCCATCTTTCTTAAATATGTTTTCCACATGAGAATGTATTCTGGCCTTCCTTCCCAGATCCAAATTCCCCATAAACAAACTCCACAATTTGTGATTTCTTCCTGCCAAAACTCATTATTCATAATTGGCCCTTCTTGAGTCTTTCTTTATTATTTTTCATTAAAGATTAGGACAGAACCCAAACTTGGAGTTCATAAATCTGGGGGATCCCCTGAACCTCAAGAGCCCACATCAGTAGGCTAGGGACTCAGCCAAGAGGTCTGACTTGGTGTCATAGAACACATCTCCCAGGTGCAGTTTAGCAAACATTCATGAAACAGTGTTTGTGTGGGGGGTGTCTTTAGATAAATGCAACATCCTGTCAAAGAATTGTCATCAAAGGAGAGCAGTCTGGGTTCACTTGTAGCCCTCAATATCAAAGAGTCTCCTAACACTCTGGAGACTAGCCAAGTGACTCCTCAAGAAAAAAGTAAATCGGGCATGTACTATACAGCACACGTAGTATCAACTCCATAAAAGTGTGACTCCAACCCTGGGGACCCATACTCATACACATATTATGTGGCTGAGAAGTGTTGCTCCAAAAAATACCAAGATGTAGGGATGGGGAGATTGTTCAGTAGTTAAGGTACTTTCTGCAAAGCCTAACCACTGGGGTCAATTCTCCAGTACCCATGTAAAACCAGATGCACAGTGTCACATACATCTGGAGTTTGCTTACAGTGGCTAGGGGCCCTGGTGTGCCCATTCTCCATTTCTCTCTCTCTCTCTCTCTCTCTCTCTCTCTCTCTCTCTCTCTCTCTCTCTCTCTCCTCACAAATAAATAAATATTTTTAACAAAATGTTACATGTAATTATATTTGGAAGGATATTATAGGCAATCTTTCTTCCTTCATTATTAATGCCAATGCTTCTGATGTTTTTCTCCAATGAGCATGGATTGCTTTTATAACCAGAAAGTCTATTATTTGAATAGCAGTAACAAGACAAGCTCTCTCAGTGTAGTGAATCCCAGGTATGCATGCTGAAAAGAGAAGCTGAAAAAAGTGGCTATTCAAACTCAAATTAGCCAGCCAATTTCAAAAAACTTTAAGGCCATTTAACACAAACTCTGAAGACACAGTTGAGAGCTATGTGCTAAGAAGTTTTAGGTCTTCACAATACAGAGATGGATGGTGACATTATATCTTGTGGGCGAGGGGGAGAGAGACCAACACAATGTGTACATGTTAGCAGTGGGTAGCTATTGAGACATCTCTCACATCGATTAGAATAACTATTGTTGTTGGTGGTGAAGATGTGGAGAAAAGAGAGCCTTGCACACTGTTGATAGGAATGGGAATAAATACATCTATTATGGAAAAAAATTAAAAACGGGGCTGTGATATTATCTAAAATTCCCACTACCAGTGATACAGCCAAAGAAAATGAAAGCAGCACCCCCATGTTCATGGCAATACTATCCACAATAGCCACCAATCTGAGTACCCCCGACAGAGGAATGGGTAATGGAAGTGTGGCATGTCTCCCCAATGCAATGCTATTTGGTCACTAAAAAGAATGAAATCTTGCTTTGTACAACAACATGAAAGAACCTGGAAGACATCATGTTAAGTAAATAAGCCAGGCACAGATTTAAAAAAAATATTGCATGGTCTCGACTCCATGGAGCCTCATAAAAAAAATAAATACATAAAACTCCAAGAAACAGAATGCAGAATGGTGATGATCAGAAACCGGAGTATGTGAGCTGAAGAACTGAGGGTGTGTGGATCAAAGGATACAAGATTTCACAAGAAAGAAATTCAAGAGATCTCCTATACACTATGGTGACTACAGTTAATAACAATAGACCATCTGCTTGAAAATTGATGAAAGAGTAGATTTTCTGAGTTCTCAACACACACACACAAACACACACACACACACACACACACACACACACGTTAAGTGTATGTGGTAATGCAGCCAGACATATATCATGTTGGACACCATAATGCATACGTTTCTGTTTATAAATTTAAATACATTAAAAATAGTATCAGTGGCTAAAAACTCAATAAATGAATTCCATCATCTCAAGGGTTCCTTTCACAGCCAAATAGGAAGACATATGTCTAACCCCAAGGCAGGAGAAAGTCCTAGAGGATGAAGAGGAAGAGGTGACCTTCGATGCTCATACTGTGGAGAGAAAGGCACTGGCTTCCTGCAGGAGAAGTGCACTAGGATTAAGCTGGACTTCAAGGGACAAGGATTATTGAAGGAGACGAACACCAGGAGTGGGAAACAAACAGCCAGGAGCGGAGTGGGAAAGGCCATGAGCTGGGATTCTGGGTGAATCCAGGAGAAAGAAAACAACTACTTAACCAGCAAGGTCTTGCTGAACATCGGCTGGACAGGGCCTTCCTCTTGACATGATGCAAAACGTGTGCTGACTGAGACTGACTCCCAGCTTGCTGGGATGGAGGTGGGCTAGGACAAAGGTCTAGTCTATGTGACTACTGTCGCATTGCAAGTGCTCTGTTCAACAGAGGCAAAACCATGCAGCCCAAACACAACACACAGTGAAGAAAGCTCCAGGGTGGTACAGAGGTCATCTAAACCTGGCCAGAGGCCTGAGCAGGGTGACCTTCCAAGAAGCAAGTATGAAAGTGTTAGATGTAACATGAAGGTCAGGACAGTGAGGAAGGAGTCAACACTCAGCAGTAGAGCCATCGTGAAGGAAGTACTGAGCAAAACAGGGCCTTAGCCCAGGGTGAGGGGCACTGAGAACCTGAGCACAGCAGCCGCAGTGCTCTGAAGCTGCCTCTGAAGTCACAGGCTGGGGCCAGAGGGAAGAGCACCAGATTGGAGTCCAGAAAGCCAGATCCCAGCTGAGGTTCAGTCAGTAGTTCCCCCAAGTGCATCATGGGTGTTACAGCATGCTCCTGCTTTAGAAATGGGAAAAGTTTTAGGAAACTTGCCTAAGATTACACAGCATAGAGCCCACAGAGTTGGAATTTCAGTTCAGATCTTCCCCCAAAGCCCACATTTTCCACTTATATACTCCTGTATAATAACATGTAATTGGACTAGATTAGTTATAGGTCCATCCAGCCTTGCCAAAGAATCCCAAAGACACTATCTTCCTAAACCCTCAACTACAGCATCTTCATCATGCCATGTGATGTAGGTTAATATGATCTATATAGAGCACATAGTACAGAGACCTTTCTCCGGGTCAGGAAAGAAAACCAAGCCTTTCTGAAGAAGCCCCGAGTTTAAAGAACAAATATACACAGCTATGGGAATCAGGCTAAGAGTAAAAATGGAAGCACCATTTGCATTCTTGGACTCAGAAGCAAATGAACCCCAATGTGGTGAGCAACGAAACAGCATGAGGGCCATGTCACAGGATCATTAAACTGTGGGCTACCCCTGTCAGCAGTACTCAGTTATGGAAGCCAACCATGACCTTCCTTCTGAGAAGCCCCCTCTCAGAGAGGCTGGACCTTTCCCCAACCCTCCTACCTCCCTGTTTGCATCCTTTTAGCATTACTCATCCACCTGACTCCTGCAAAAACAAGGGAGGCAGGCTGGACCACAATAACCCTACGAAAACTGATAATAACCCAGCTTCACATTGACACAGCTGGTGAAATGTATGGAGCTTTCCCATATCTGGCCTCATCAATTTCTCCCTCCAGCAGTTCTGTGGCTTAGAAGATGTGCATCGCTGTGGTCACGTGTTAGATGAGCAAGTGTAGGCCTACGGAGCTTGCCAGATACAAGCCAGGGAATAAGGAAGAAGGGATGTTGATGGACTTCAAACCCTTGTCTTCAAGCCCATGGGCTTGAGCTCAGATGACACACCACCACATTCAGGGGCTCCTATGCACCCCTCTCCCCCATCTTCCTTCCACTCTAGGCCAGTGGAACCACTTCCTTTGAATAGACACCCTGGAAATAATTCTCTCATCTGCTTTCCTGGGAAGGAAACGTGCAGACCTCTCTGAAGACAGGTGGTCTCCTGTGAGGGCTACGAGTGGCCTGCACTCTCACCATCACACCTGTTAACACGCACTCGGCATTCCACACCTGGCTTCCTGGGCACTTTGAGTCTCTATGAACAACCTTCTCTCACTCTGCTAGAATCCTGGCTCATTCACTAATTAAAGGGTATTATGCACTTCATTGCACACCAGCTAAGAAGTTGGAATAAGGAAGCTTAATGCTAAAGCATTAGCCTTGGAGATGTCAGGAGCTATGCTTTATAGTAAAAACAAACTCTGGTTAATAAAAAAGCATCCACCTGTGACCTGCCCTCCACCACACTTAACTTCTCTAATAAGTCAGCAACAAAGCACTTAGAGAAAGATGATACCTAGCAAAGTTAGCATGGTACAATCCTGGGCAGAGCTTGTCAAGAAGCCCACTGGAGAGAGGTGGATAGCAAAGACAGTGAATGAGGGAAAAATCTGGGAAGTTAACCTCTCCATTAGCACTTGCCCAGACTTTCTACCAAGAAAAGCATGCCCACACCCCAAGCCAAAAGGGCCCAGGGAGATCTAGAGTGTGTCAGAAGGTCTGAACTTGGTGAGATTGACAGATAATGACATACCACTAATCATGAAATAAAAACCTCATCCATGGTTAACTTCACCATGTTGGGAGACAGTCTAAGAAGGCCAGAGGCTTAAATAAAAAATGTAAGGCCTGATTTTCATTGGCTTGGAACTCTGGCAACTCAAGATAGACCAAGCCCCAAAGAGTAGCCTCAGGTCAACAAACCTTTACTACTCAATGGAACTTGGATAGGAACATGAAGCTAGCACTTGGACATGCAGTCACGAGAGTGATCTTGGGGATGTTTACAGACTCATCCCAGGGTCTGCCACTCAGGACAGCTTCTCGGAGGCACCCTCTGTCTGTTTGCTGTAGATTCCATGTGTGTGCAGGCAGACAGAGCAAGAGCAAAGTGCACTTCTGAGCTGCATGGTACAGTAGTAAAGCTGAACGTTGCCAGGCACTAGAAAGCAAAGACTGAAATACAGTGATGTTTTAGCCTTCATGAGTGAGGCATTTTCCAGTCTTTCCCTAAGGCACCTCAGACATCATTTGTGTGTGTGACATATTTTAGGATCCTGTTTGCTCCTTTTAGAAGGACTGGTCCCTTCCTCCTCCTGCTCAGACTGGCTTCATCGTTAGCAAATGCTGCTGCTGCTGCTGCTTTGGCTCTGGCTGTGTTCATCTTCAGAATGTTTAAAAAGGGATAATACAAAACGGCTCCCCGAGGAAACAGTTCCAGCACACAGCCTGCGAGAGGCAATGCCCCCAGCACTCTGGGCTCTTCCAGAATCAGACACAGCCCACAGCAAGTAAAGAGGCTGCAGACAGAGACTGGCTGGAGCAATCTGAATCTCTGAGCAAGAGGCAGGTGGCTCTGAGAGGGGGGTTGGAAGGGCTGCACCAAGGGAGAGGGAGGGAATGTCTTAATGAGGCAAAGCACCCCAGACAAGTACTGATGACATAGTCCAGTCCCTTGACAACTGCCATCCCCAACTTGCATTTTGGCTCAAGGCTCTGAGACTCAAAATCTGTCTTCTCTCTCTCCCAGGCAGCCATGCAGGAAGCAGCTAGGCTGGATGTCAGAAGGGTCCCACAATTCCTGATACCCCAGGCTTGCCTGACAGAGTGCAGGAATCAGCATATGCTATCTGACCTGTTACACCAAGTTATGCCTAACAATCTGCTAATTGGGATGAGGGCTCTGGAAGCAACAGCTCTTCTCCCCCTTCCCTCTGTGTCTCCTCCAGAAAGCCCACCCTTAATGTGAGCCACATCCCTCCTCTATCAACGCCACACTCCCCCTCTAGGCTTTCCACTCCCACAGCTGCTCACCCTTCTCCACACCCTCCTCCCGCACCCACGTTGTGCAGTAAATGTACACAGAGAGATCGAGCCTTTGACTTGCAAGCTAAACCTCTCAGACCAGCCAGCAAGGACCACCTCACTCTTCCCATCGCTGCCTAGCCTGCCCTCCCTTTCTGCCCAGAACCATGGACAGCTCCTGGCTACACCCAGCAATCTCTGGAAAGTTCCCAACCTTTCCTCTCCTCTCAATCCTGGCAAGAAACGGAAGCAAAGAGACTTCCACAGCTTTTCAGCATCACCTGCTCCAGCAAGCTCCCAAAGGCACTGAAGCTATTCAGGCTGCAAGGGGCCCCACACCCCCTTCTGTGACAGCCTAAGCTCCAGCCCAGCCCACAGGATGCAGTGCCTGATGCCACTTCCGAGGAGAGAGAGAGAGAGAGAGAGAGAGAGAGAGAGAGAGAGAGAGAGAGAGAGAGAGAGAGAGAGAGAGAGAGAGAGAGAGAGAGAGAGAGAGAGATCATCAATGACAAGCTGCTCCAGTCTCACAGCTTGGACTCCAAGCACCCTGGACAACGGACAACCAAGGCCTCCTCCCTCTGGCTGGGAGAAAGCCAACTCAGCACATCAGAAGAGTGACCCTTCACAGCAAGCTCTCCTGTCACCCTCCAATCTGAAAGAACCACAACACTCCTTTTCTACAAACAACTCCAACAATTCTCGCTTCTAGCCTTCAACTCAGACTCTGGTCTCTTTCCTGCTTCAAAGCACGGGGAGATCCCAAAGCCAAACAGAAGACCACTGCGCACCTCTTCAGCTGAAGACCAAGCCTAAGAGTTAGCTGAAAACCAAGTACTCACGGTGGTGAAGTCTTGATGGCCACACTCCTGCCCCTTGAACTTGCAATAGAGCATCATGTCCTTCAGGTCATGGCCCACACGGTGCAAGAACTCCAGCATGCTGAACTGTTTGGGTTTGTAGTGTTTGAAGTTGGCCTTCTGTCTCAGGGCCTCCAACACCATGGGGTCTGCCAGATGGGGGTCTGGGATCTGCAGGTTGACATCCAGCAGGGCCAGCAGCTCCCCAGCGTGGTACAGGTCATTGGTGGTGAGTCTGGAGAACCGGAAGCCATTGAGATTACAGAGGGTCACAGCTGGGAACACCAGGCTCTGGGCCACTACTTCATCCACCTTGGTGACATGCTGGTAAGAGAAGTAGTAAGACACTCGCTCCGAGCTCTCCACCAGCAGCAGGCCCAGGGAACCCACGAAGGCCAGTGCCCAAAGCACACGCCGGATGGTCAGCGGCCCATACACGAAGATGTGGCGGATCCCGTGGAGGGTAGAGGTGTTGGCGAAAATCTGGATGCTAGAAGGTTGCAGGCTGCCCTCGCTGGGGCTCTCCTTGAGGTCCATGGGGACCCTGTGCAGTTCAGCAACTGGCTTCAGGTTGATCAATTTCAGGGAAGAGAGTTCCCAGTGCTCCTCGGGCGGGCTCTGCTTAAACCTTGCTGCTCAATAGCAGAGAATGCCAGGCAAGCATCGGGCCAGACGTTGGGAGTTTCTCCTGAGAGCCCCGGCCTCACGCTGACAGGGGTAAGTGTTTATATAAAACCCATTCAAACTCTAGCTCTTGATTTTTTCCAGGCGATAAGGAGGGCTGGTTTTATTTAGGGAGACACCAAGGTGATGTGGAAGGGATGTGGGTGGGAAGGGAGCGCTTAGCCAATGGAAATAAAGTCCTCCCCCCTACACACGCCACTAGAGACAAGATTAAAAGCGAGAGCGAGGGAGAAAATGCTTAAAACAAGTCGCTGAGCAGCTCGGAGCCTGTTAACCAGCGCATAATGCCCGGTGTTAACCATCTTGGGGGTGTCAGCGCGCAGGCTGGTGCACTGCGGGGGGCGCAGGGCGCTGCAGCCGAGCTAGGCAGCCGAGGAGCCCCGCTCCTTTCCCGTGATGTTTGCACTCGCTGCGGCTTTGGGCCACTGGCCCAGTCCCCCCACCTCTCTCCCTCCCCCCTCCTCCTTCAAGTCCCCCTTTGGGGGCACAATTCCTAATGCCAGCGGGCCAGCAGCTAGATCTTGGGAGAGGAGGCTGGGCATAGATGTGGGGTCTCCGGTGGGCTCCTTGCTCCCTGCCTCCCTCCTGGAGGAAAGGAGGAACCCCAGGGCGCAGAGCTAGCCAGCTCCCTCGCCCCTCCGCCAGCATCCCAGGTGGACTTTAGGGGAAGGGGAGGGGCGGGGGAGCAGAGCTGGAGGGGTTGGGGACCCCGAGAAAGTTTCTTTTTAGCTCCCCCACCCGTGAGGGGGAAAGCTGGTGGAGGCTTCTGCTCGAGTTAGACAGCCCCGAGGAAGGAGAACTTGACTTCCTATCTCCACAGATGGTAAATAGATTATGTGAACTGGGTGTAGGGTGCCGCCACTCAGGGTCCAGGGACAGAGCCAACCTGGGATCTCCAGAGGAAAGATGCTGACAAATGGGAAGGAAGGGAGAAATCTTAACCCCCAGGGCCTCTGCTACAGGCAGGAGGGGGACAGTCCATGTGAGTAGGAAGAAGACCCCCCCAAGAGATCTGAAAGCCAGGGTGCCACTGAGGTATCCCAGAGAAAGAGCAACAAGTCTCCCCCACCCCCTATATGGTTGTCAGGAGTTTCTGTGTTTGACAAAGAAAGACAGCTGGGTGCCAGGCAGGGCTGGCTGCAATCGGTCTATTTGGACTCCTGCATCTCTGTGTGTGTGTGTGTGTGTGTGTGTGTGTGTGTGTGTGTGGCCCCAGGATTTGCCAGATGGAAGCACAGCTGGAGCTGTAGGTGAGAGCAAAGATTGGGTTTTCAACCTCCTACCTCCAGAATCCTAGCCCCTGCTGGCAGGTGGGTGTGGCTTACCTGCCTGTCCCTTATCAGGGATCAGGTGACCTGAACCTCCTAAATCTGAGATGAATTCCCTACAGGAGGAAAGAAGCAGAAAGTTAGAGAGGTCAACTTGAGCCACACTGCCAATTTGGGGTCCCTTTGCATGGAGGCAGGTACCTTGAAGAGCCAGTCTGGCGTCTTCAAGGCATGCCAGGCTTAGTAAGTCCTTGCTTTGGAAGATGGTGGAGAAGACAACTCAAATCATATCCTTCTAGGTTGATGTCCTCTCTGAAAACACTTATCCCATTTGGCCTCCTGGTAAACTGAATCCACTAAGAACAGTGCCCAGATGAACTCTGAGGCTGTGTGTGGCATGACCTTGACCTTGGTGGCTTATTGATCAGCAAGTCCAAACAGCAAAGACATCAAAGTAGAAAATTGGCCAAGGCTGATGAACTTCATGCATTTGCTAATCCAGAGGTCTCAGGCCTCTGCCTGCAGAGTAAGCCTCCAAGGGACAAGGACTTTTAAGGCAGGGACACCTAACTAAGGGTTTATCCAGCCTTGGGAACTATAGGAGATATCATGACATCATCCCACACAGCCCTCTTAACTATTTTGACAGGTGAATATTTTTGTTTTTTTTTTTTTACCACCATTGTGCGGAAGAAAAAAAACTGAGGCTCACAAAGTGGCATGTCCAAGTTACACAGCTCAGTGGGAGTTGGGACTTCAACTCTGGCATGTTTATCTCCAAAATAGGTTTTCAAAAGCAGATCCAAAATACCCCTTCCCAATCTTAGGAAAGATGAAAGTATTTCTTTTTTTTTAACTTTTTTTGTTTTGTTTTTCTTTTGTTTCATTTTTTAAATGAAAAAGAGAGAGAGAGAGAATGCACCAGGGCCACCACCTTGTGGGTCTGGCTTATGTGGGTCCTGGGGAATTGAACCGGGGGCCTCAGGCACTGGAGGCAAGTGCCTTATCCGCTGAGCCATCTCTCCAGCCCAAGATGAAAGTATTTCTACTCCCACTTCCCACATCACTCCTATCCCCCCATACACACCAGTCCCTCATATCTAACGTAGCTCTCTGCCTTCTCTCCAACAAGTCCCACCAATGCTGCTCACTTCTACACAGTTCTCGCCCCTCATACATGACCCTAGATTCATCATTTCATCTAATAACCTTTAACTCTGTGCCAGGCACTAGCTTGGCTTGTGGGAAACAAGTCAAATGAAAGACACACCTTCCTGTTGGTACTTCACGTTCAAGGGTTGGAAACCGAGACATGCACACCAACCCCCATGCTCCAGAAGGGAGACTCCTCTAACTTCACTCGTGCCCAGCTGGAAGCCATGTTGCCCATTCCTGGCTGTTTCTGTCCCCACCGGAAGTCTTGCCCATGGCTGGCTCAGTAGCCTTCCCCTTCACATCTGCTCCCCTCCTCCGAAGCCTCTTCTTTTCCCAGGATTATTTTCTCTTGGTTAAGACATTTTCTCATGTGTACAGAAGTGCATATGAGAATTAGTCTCGTCATCCTATGCCCATTTAAACCCATTTACAGCCCATTTGCTCCCCACTGCACTGGAAGATTGCAAGTGTAACATGGTAGGGTGATGTAGGATAGTCACCTAGATCTGAATATGGGTCTCCAATCTGCTCTACCTCCTCTTGCTCTGTGACCTTTGGGGAAATGTCTAAACTTCCATGGACTTCCTTTTCCTCGCCTCCACAATGCCTCCCTCCCAGAGCCATGTGCAAAGGAAATGAGATAAAGATTACAAAATGTCTGGTTCAATTTAGACACTTAGCAATTACCACTCTCTCATGATGAATACTCAGAGAGCGTGCTTTGTTGATATGGTGTTCTCTTCCAGGTGATTGGGAAGCCATTTAATGCTCTGAAAGATAGCATTTACACTGAGCATGGAATGCCTGAAAGAGTCACCATTCCTTCATGAAGAACAAGGTCAAGTACCCCCCCCCCTTCTGTGCTTCCCATCTATGGTCCTCTCAAGCTATTCTTGACCAAAATTGTCCCAAGTGGGCCAGGAATTTAGGGTAAGTAGGGGACCAGAGGAGAATGACCCTAAGGGTGACTTAGACTGGGCTTTGTGATTGACATTTCTTTGATCCATCACATGTCCAGAATACTACTGAGCCCATTCTACAGAGGGGAAAGCTGAGAGCAGAAAGGAGAGCTACCTTGCCCACCGTCCCATAGCTATACAGTAGAAGCACTGACAATCAAACCCAGGCAAGTCTGACCAGAAGATATGACTCAAGACCCAAACACAACAGAGATACCAATCATCAGGGTCCCAGCTTTGAACTTGACACTTCTGAACTAGAGAGTATATTTCAAGAATAATGGTTGAACTGTTTTCTAACATATGCAGCTATTCAACCTGAGGCTAATAAAATGTTACTACATGGTTCTTCTTACAGGTCCTCTTTAATTGGTAAGACTTGGTTGCAATTAGCACCGTGGTTTACCCACAAACATCAGATATGAAATGATCCTTACAGATGCTTTTGTGCTATTTAGTTGGTTAGGCATTCGCACCATCCATGGGATTCCTGCTCTGTCGCTTAGCTCTGATGGTGTGTGGAGAGGACACAGGCTTTGGGTATAGAGTAGATCTATTTAGGTACTGTCCTAATGGTGTATAATTATGAGTGGTTTTTTTGTGCACTACACAACTAAACACTAAAGAACTTTCCAGAGAAATCCATATGCAAATTAGACAATTTAACCCCCTATTAGTCCAGTTGCCCAAATTTTCGCTATGGCAAATCTATTCGCTTATGGATACATAAATGAATGCAGGAACAAATTTCTCTCTCTAGCACTGACTGCTAATAGGAGGTGCCAGGGAAGGAGGGGGTTGTTTTTGAACCCTGGGGACTCTGGGGCCTGCCCTGAACCTGACTTCCAGGAAGGCCAAGAGCAGAGTGCAGCCTCCTGCATCAGCAGAGAGTGACAGGCAGGCTGAACCAGGCAATCAGCTCCAGAGCTAATTTGCTACTTAACATGTGCTGCCGCCACTGCCAGCCCCTAATTAGAAAAAAGGGGAGGAAAAATAAAAGACAAACATCTTTTCTTATATGCAGATGGCATTATTATTTCAAATTCAGAATGGCCTTCATATAAAACGTTTCTTCTTGCTTTTCATTGTGGTGTATAAAAGTTAAAGATCAACTGTGAAAAACTCCAGACACAGCCCTCCTGTAGACTGGCTTAACCCAACCCTTCCTTCCTTTGGGAAATATTTAGCAAATAATGTGCCATGAAGGACATACCAGGTAGAAACATGAAACAATACCAGATAGTTAATGGATAGTTAATGGATACTTGATTGACTTTTATTGGTTTTTTTTTTTTCCTTTCCAGGTGAATGCTACAGAAGCCAGCAGACCCTCATGACTCAGCTGCCAATTAGCCTGACCCTGGAATAGACTTAATCTGCTGTGTGGCCTTCAGGAAGCCACGTAACCTCTCGGTGCTATTTTCTTGTTTGTGCTAACGCTAACTCATTCCTGATGTTTCTGTCCCTTCTGTTGTTGTTGCTGCTGCTGCAATTTGACACTGGTCTTGACTAAGGCCAGTTAATGGGATAAAAATTACTTCGAATCTGGGATTCTGGTCATTAACCCCATGTCACCATCTGCTGAGCAGGATGAGGCCAAGGCCAGGCAGATCAAGATCACCCAGGACTTGTCAGACCAGCGGTGTCCTTGCTCCTGTCCCTCCTGCCCGCCTGGGGCTGGGGCTCAGCAGTGCTGGCTTCCTTTTGAGATACAGGAAGGCAGCTCAAGACCGGTTCCAGAACCATCCACACTGTCCCGTTCACCAGCACGACCAAGCTGCTCTGTGGAGTTGCTTTTCCCGTCTTCCTGGAAAGAGCCCCCAGCCCCAACTGGCTTTCTCCCAGGAGTGGCCATGGCTGCCCAACCGTCTCCATCTCTCTCCACCTTCGCCCCACTCACCGTCTCCTCTCATGCCTCTTTCTTCTCAGCACTCATCATTTTGGTCAGTTTGTCTCCTCTCCTTGTGAAATACCTGCTGCTCTTATTGGAATATACATCTCTCCCCCATGCCACCCTAGGGACAGACTCCCTGCCTGGCTGGAGGAAGGCTGTGTGCCCAGCAAGCATCAGTGACCTCGCTCAGCTGTGGAGGAGACTGCTTCTCTGAGATGGAGGGACAGAGACTTCTTCCATTCCTGTGCACCCAGAGCCTGCCCCAAGGAAGGTAAGAGCCACTCTTTCTCTCACCTGTCTGTAACTGCTCTAGTCTACAGAGAAACACCCAGAGAGTCAGCCGTCATCTGACATCAGTCAGAGAGACCCTTTATATGTCAAAGTCTGTGTGAACATGGGTGGAGGAGAGAGCGGAAGCTGTTATTTGCCCTGTTAGGGTGCAATTTCACCTTCACCCCCTTCTAGAAGCATAAATGACAGCTGACGCTTCCCTGAAAGCTTCTTCCTCTCTTCTCCTGATTCACAGGATGATGACGTCAAAAACAAATGCATGAATAGTAGGGGTTCAATAAAATGACTGGTAGCATGAAATGAGGAATGCAATTCACAACTCCAAACTGCCTTGCCTTCAATTCTTTTGTTTCTCATGGAGACAGTCTGATGTATCTCAGACTAGCCTCCAGCTTGCTATGTAGCCAAGGCTAGCCCTGAACTCCTGAGTGTGAGGACTAAAGGTATGTACCACCCCGCTTGGTTTCTGTGGGGCTGGGGAGCTTCAAGCTAATAAAAGAAAAGAACGCTCTACCAACTGAGCCACAGGCCCAGCCTCAATCCGTTTTTAATAACTAAAAATTAGCTTATAATGAGTCCTTGCCTGGTTGTATAGAATAAGTAGCTTTTAACTTTGATTTTGTTTGCTTTAATGAGACAGACCTCCCTGCTGTCTGCCAGCTGCAGAAAGGCTGACTTCCTCCTCACTAGGCTAAAAGGCGACTCTGGACCATTTCTGACCACTACTACTTTGATTCTGGAAGCCCTTTAATCTCAAATATCTATTTTAAAAAAGATAGGACAGGAATGTTACACAAACAAAGCAGGCTCTGGGCATGAGAAGGACTCAGGACCAGGAGGTCCTGGACTCCGATCTAATTCCATGTCATTTTCTTTTCTCTAAAGTGTGAGAATGCAGCCCACCTCTTCCTGCCCCCATGGCTGCCTGTGTCCTTCTTTCATTGTGTGTGTGTGTGTGTGTGTGTGTGTATCTTCTACTTGGCTGCAGACCCTCTCTCCCCAGGAAGGAGCTAGACACTGTCTGTTTTCCCTCAGCCACTCACTCCTGGAGGCAAAGGCTTCCCAGGCAAGGAAAATGCAGAGCAAGGCCTGAAGTGGACCATCCACAGACTGCTTTTCAACAAGAACTTTATTAGCAAGGCCTGGAGTGCACCCTCCACAGACTGCTTTTCAACAAGAACTTTATTAGCAGCACTTGGCCAGAGGTGAGCCGGCCCTCTGCAGAGCAGGAGAGAGGCCATGTGCTGAGGAGCCTGATGGGCTCTGATGGAGCTGCTTCTCCCTCTTGTGTTCCCTGCGTGGGTTGCAGCGGCTTCCACAGCAGGTCCTGCAGAGGTGGCATGGGAGCCCTGCCTCTCCTCCTCCCTCCAGCTTGCCCACTCATGCCCCAGTATGCCCCTCTCTATTCACCACTCTGCTCTGGCAATCTTTATTTTTTTTTTCTTTTGGTCTTTTTCCAGCCTGGGTCTCACTCTTTCAGAGCTGACCTGGAACTCACTCTGTAGCTCAGGAAATCCTCCTACCTCAGCCTCCCAGCCTCCCAGGTACCAGGACTAAAGGCACGTGATGCTGTGCCTGGCTGACCCTTTTTTGTGTTTGTTTGTTTCTTTTGTTTTGTTTTGTTTTAAGTGCTCAGCTGTGCCCAACTCAGAGTGCACTGCCCTTGTGCACTGATGTGCACTTGATGGCTGGCTTTTTCCAGATCTGTACATGCTTAAATTCAGTTTATTTTTTTCTCCAGCTCTTTCAGGAAAAAGAAAAAAAGTGAGGCCAGGGCATTAGCTTGGTCAGTAAAATGCTTGTCTTGTAAGCCTGAGGACCTGAGTTTAATCCCCAGAGCCAATGTAAAAAAAAAATTCTAGATATGACCCAGATTCATACCTGTAATGCCAGCTTTGTAGAGGCAGAGACAGGCAGATCCTCGGAGCTCCCTAGCCAGACAGTCTCACCTAATTGGTGAGCTCCAGGCCAATAAGAGACTCTGTCTCAAAGGGATGGACAGTGTTGCTAAGGATAACAACACCCAAGGTTGGCTTCTGTCTTCCTCACACTGATGCATAGGCATGTATTGTGCACTCAAGCGCGCGCGCACGCGCGCGCGCGCGCGCGCACACACACACACACACACACACACACACAAATGCACCATATGAAACCAAAGCAAGGAAATGGAAGAATTTAGAAAACAGGATTAGGCCCCAGGCGTGGTGGCGCATGCCTTTAATCCCAGCACTTGGGAGGCAGAGGTAGGAGGATCACTGTTGAGTTCAAGGCCACTCTGAGACTACAGAGTGAATTCCAGGTCAATTTGGGCTAGAGAGAGACCCTACCTCGAAAAACCAAAAAAAAAAAAAACAGGATTAGGGGAAAGAAAGAAAAAGAGATGTACTTCTATGTTCATCTTTTTGGGGCATCACCGTAATTCTCATTACAAACTCCCAAACTGTAATATGTAGATGTTTTGTGGGGGAACGGTGTCTATGTACCACCTGTATAAAGGTAAGACCTCTTCAAACAGCAAGAAACACAGACTCTACTCTTCAGTTCTTGTGAGAGACACTGATTACACAGATTAATGTCTTTTTTTCCTGCTCACTTCCTGTGAAGTTCTCTAGTAGACTTTATCCCATTTAAGGTCCATAGCAGAAGTGAAGTGAGATCACTGTTTCCATATTACCAAAGAGGAAACTGAGCTTCAGAAAGCCCAAGGACACTGAAAATCCTTGCAACAGGAGCTGAGCTGAAATCTTTGTTTTCGAATTCCAAACTCTATGCTGTTTGCACTTTACCATCATCCCAATGAAGCCGCTCACAGACTGCCCCCTCCAGCTGTGACATGAAAGAAAGTGTCAGTGCTCTAGTGGGTGACCAGTCATGACAGGAGGACTTGGATGAAGGCAGGGAAACCAAGGGGAGATGGAGAGGGCATCGGGGAGGGTGAGGACCTGAGATGAGCCTCCCCAAAGCTCCAGGACTGGGCACAGGCAGTTGAAGCCAGTGTTCCTGGGTCTGTTGCTGGAAAGTTCCTAGTAAGAGGAACCAGAGGCCAAGGCTTGGAGAACTTCCGGTCAAAAGTGCTGAGCATGAGCTAAATGTTTTCCTCTTCCTCTGTGTATATAGACAGATGCATCTCGGGGTGCCCTTTTCTTCTGCGTGTAATGACGCGTTCAATTCAGCGAGGATTTATGGCTTACTAATTTTAGTCTGGGCACTTTGCTAAAGCAATGTGGAAGTATACCCTTAAGTAAGGGACATCACCTCATTGTCTCAAGGGACTCCTGGCGGGCAGGGAGGAGGCAGGGCAGGACATCTGCTGTACATCCTGAAGACAAGGGGAGACATCAGGCTGTGACTTCCAGGAGGCATCACACTGAGGTATGCTGCTTGGCCCTCTGCCAATGGATCCCATGGAGGGAAGAGAATCACCAGGTCACCCAGCCCTATGCAGTTATTTTACCCATTTTGAAGACAAGGAGACTGAGGCTTACAAAGATGAGGTGACTTGCCCACAGTCCCATTTCTGATGTGATGAACTTTTGGTAAGAGTCCAAGATAGCCAAGTAACACTGTTTCTCTGGACTTCATGAGGTCTGGAGTGAGGATCCACGTCAGCTCTGCTCCATGAAGGAGTCTATTCAACTGCCCGAGCCTTGCTTTGCTCATCTGTACCATGAGGATGGTCAGCGTGCCCACCTTGAGAGCTGATGGGACATGTGATGAGCTAAAGTGTTCAAAGTACTGAGAAGAATCTAATTAAAGTTCAGTCAGCATAAGATGCCATTACCAATACCATCATCATAGTTATTACCTGGGTGACAGGGAGCCACACTCTGTGAACATTCTCTGGTCCCCACCCCATTCCCATGAGTATATGGAGAGTATACGGTCATCAATCAGATTCAAACATGAGATCCAATGAGCAGTGGGATTTTCTAATATTGCTTTTTCTAGGTAGGGTATTGCTTTAGCCCAGGCTGACCTGGAATCCACTATGTGGTCTCTGGCTGGACTGGAACTCACAGGGATCCTCCTACCTCTGTCTCCCAAAGGCTGGGATCAAAAGCCTGCACCACCACATCTAGCAGCAGTAAGATTTTAACAGTCATGAGTCTGAAAGCATGTGGGTCCTTAGAAACAAAGGGAGAAATCTCCCAGCTGGTTTCAAAGGCTTTTCCTGTGATGGCTGCGGAAACTTTGGTCATTTGCACTTTATTAAGAAACACTGTATGTCAAGGTCTCAGTTAGGCCGAGAGGACATGTGTGTGAGTTGTGCTCCAACTTTTACCAGTACTGAGCTGGATTTTGTTTCCTCCCAAGACAAATACAAGGTCTTCAGTGTGTGGGCTCTTGCAGACCTAGCCATGGTGGCTCTTTGGGGAACAGTCGCTCTTTCAGGATCTGCCCCCAGAGAAAAGCTACTTTGTCATTTTCAGAGAATGCTCTGTAAGGGTTGGAGCCTTGCCTGTCTCCATCCAGGGCCAGGTGCTCTAGAGGATGGATGTCCTTACCCCTGTCACTCATCAGCGTCTCCTACCAGAGATCCACCCTCCATCTGAAACAATGGACTCCTACATCAATATGTCAGTGCATCTGCGCACCCCTCCGACCACACCCAGAAGCCAAATTGCCAGCCACCTGTGCAGAAATGATGGCTTTCTCAGATTGTAGTGGAGCCTGTCCTTTCTGTAGCCACAGCAATAAACACACACACACACACACAGAGAGAGAGAGAGAGAGAGAGAGAGAGACAGAAAGACAGAGAGACAGAGAGACAGAGAGAGACAGAGAGAGAGAGAAAGATCAGAGAGGAAGCAGGTGAATGATTTTCATGCAAGAGGCTGGCACTTGGGTGACAAGATTTGGTGGCATACAGCACAAGGGAGCAAATCCATGATGGAACTGGGTGTGCGCAGGACAGCGAGGGGACCTAGGGTGGAATTGGTTGTCCTGATCCAATTCCAGGGCTCAGGTGGACAGCAAGGCATTCTATCCCTGCCCAGATCTCACTGGCTTTATTTCCCAAAATATGCTGACAATAACTGTGCCCAGAATTTACATGCATTAAGCCCCGGGGGAAGCTATTACCATTGTTTGGCTAAATGGATATATTATGATGCTCATCAAATTTCCCTCCACATATTTTTATAACCATATATCAATGCTGCTCTCACTTTTGGTTAGGGAAGCTTCTTTTTTTTTATTTTGCAGATGGCAGTGACCACTGGGGTGACTCAAAACTCACCAAGATGCCAAGAAGAAGTAATAAATATCTCTATAACAGCTAGCTCCCAAGGCTCAGGGACCATTGCAGTGGCAGAAAGAATATGCGAACCTAAGGATGTGTCTTCCAGACACAACGTGACTGTTGTATTCATGACCTCACAGTGGCTAGCACTACCTAAACAAAACCTGAATAATATAAGGGCAAAAAATGATGCCATCAAAATAGAAGAAGGTCTAGTTGGAAAGAGGAAGGGGTACAGTGAAGAGAGGATATGGGGAGGACAAAGGAGGGTGGTGCTGAGGCTTGCATCAGGGTACATTGTGGATATACATGAAGGTTGTCCATAAGAAGGGTTTAAAGAGAATTCATAATGCATGCACGCTATTGGTTAATGAGAGGTTTCAACTTCATCAAGCGTGAAATTTTGAGCTGGTTTAATATGTGCTGGGGCGATGTCTGGTGCATTGCAGGATGTTATGTTTAGTAGTGTCCCTGGCCTCTGCTCACTAGATGACAATGACACACCCCCTTGCCCCAATTGTGTCAATCAAAAATGTCCTCTGGAGGCAAAATCACCCCAGATTGGAATTGCTGGGGGAATCTTAACAGAGACCAGGGATGGGGGTATCATTACTCCCTCTACAGTGTAACAGTTCCTCCTCTAAACTGAGGTGCAGCTAGATTGAATCTTGCATCCCATTCTACACCTTCAGGAAGGGCTGGCCAAGGTCAGGGTGTTCCATGGTCCACAAGCTTTCTGCTCTCCCCACATTGCCCGAGGATAAAGCCACAGAAAGATGGAACCTACATGCAGCAACTGCTGTTGACGATAACGCCTGAGTGAGCCACACAACCACTTTCCTGCAGGCCCTTCAGAAATAAGCACCCCGAGACCTGAACTGACAGGCAGGGATCACCCCAAGTCACAAAGCAGACAAGCCACCAGAGGCTGGACGTGGACTCACAACCTGTCACACAGCTCTCTCCGAGTTGAGGAAACACTGATTACATGATGAGAGGCAGGCAGGCGACTTCATAAAAAAATGCAAATCCCTGATGATGGATATATTTAGGGGATGAATTATTATGTGACGGTACAAAAATAGATCAAGGGAGAGCCACGTGGAATTGCCCGGCTGGCTGTGTGAGAGACTGGAAGGTATGGTAAGAGAGAATTTCATTAACTTTGCTGGGAAAACATTCGTAGGCTGTCACCTGAAACCACAACATTCATGGGTGTCACTTAAAACAAATGTGCATATGGTCCTAAGAGGAGGAATTCTAATCTGATCAACCTCAAGGTTGTGGATTAAAATACCATAGAAGGGGCTGGAGAGATGACCCAGTACTTAAGGCACATGCCGGCAGAGCCTAATGGGTTCAATTCCCCAGCACCCAAGTGAAGTCATATGCACAAAGTGGTGCAAATATCTGGAGTTTCAGTAGCTAGAAGTCTTGGAGCTCTCTCTCTCTCTCTCTCTCTCTCTCTCTCTCTCTCTCTCTCTCTTTCTCTTTCTCTTTCTCTCTCTTTCTCTCTCTTTCTCTCTCTCTTTCTCTCTCTCTTTCTCTTTCTCTATCTCTCTCTCTCCTTGCAAATAAATGAATAAAAATTTATCCAGACATGCATGGTGGTGCATACCTTTAATCCCAGCACCCGGAGGCAAAAGGTAAGAGGTTCAACATGAGTTTGAAGTCATCCTGAGAGTACAGAGTGCCAGAGGAGCTTAAGCTAGAGTGAGACCCTATTTTTTAAAAAATGCAAATAATATTGTAGGTGCTCAGACACTCCCAAAGACAATCCCAATTCACGTGCATACTTGTGAGCTCAAGGTCCTGTGAGCCTACTGAGATAGATGTCCTACTCAGAGTTCTGGGCAGATGGGTTTCCATAGAGGGAAGAGATCAACTTACCCTGGGAGTCAAATCCCATAGGGTGCTGTGCAGTTGTTCTGTCCATTTTACAGACAAGGGGACCCCGGCTTGAAGTAACTTGTTACCTCTGACCCACTGCTTGTGTGGGAAGGAACTTCAGGGAAGAATTCAGGGTCATTGAATCCTTGTGCCTGGTGGGATCTGGAGTGTTGTGGGTAAGGGCTCAGGGGTTGGTGAAAGAGGAAAGGAAATCCTGAACCCAACACAGATAGCTGTTACTCAAGGCATGCTGGGTAAGTTGCTAGTACCTTGGTTTTCTCGTGTGTAGGGGGATAGTAACAGTACTCACTGTAGAGGGCTGATGGGAGATATGGTGAGTTGACATGTATTAAGAAGTGTTAGCTTATGTTTAGTGACTATAAATTACCATTATATATCTCCTACTATTGTCAAAAGGAGACACAGGTGACATGGAGGCACGCCCTATTGGATTGTGATTTTTTTTTGGGGGGGTGAAATGGGGGGAAGTAGGGTCTCACTCTAGTCCAGGCTGGAATTCACTATGTAGTCTCAGGGTGACTCATGGCAAACCTCCTACCCTCTGCCTCTCAAGCGCTGGGACTAAAGGTGTGCACAGCGAGCTCAGCTGGGCTTGTGATTCTTTGACCCCATGTCCTTCACTCCATCCATGTAAAATGGGAAAAGTACAGTCATGAATCAGGTACAAATGTTAGAAACACAGACAAGAAGATTGGAATATCCCTGAGCCTAGACGCACCTGGGCCCCAGGGGACACGCAGATCACAGCAGGTTTCAGGGGCTTTTGCCTGAGATGAGAACACTGTAATGAGCCTTCACACCTGATCAAGGCTGGGACAAAATACTTGACCAGGTGAAACTTAAGAAAGGAAAGGGTTGGTTCGGGATTGCAGTTTTGAGGGGATCTATTACTTCATGGTGGGGAAGGCAGGAGCAACAGCAGAGGCCAGCCTGTCACTCTGCAGCCAGAGTAAGAAGCAGAGAGCAAACAAGAAGTGAGACCAGGCTATACAACCTCAAGTCCTACCTCCAGTAACCCACTTCCTTCAGCAAGGCTCCACCCACTAAAAGTTCCACAACTTCCCCAAACAGTACCACCAAGTGTTCATATACGTGAGTCTATGGGGGACATTTTACATTCAGACCACAACAAAGGTCGTCAGACATGCTGTGCTGTGATTCTGTGGTCCCTTTGTGTGGTAGGAATACCTCAGCAGGAGAATCTGCACTTCAAACCTGGTGCTGATGTTGGCCAGAAAGGACTCACTTGGCCCTCAGAAAAAGCCAGCCATCAAGGGACCTTCAGCTGTTTCTCACTCATGTTATCTTGATGGGCAAAGACCCTGCAGATCTCATGACCCTCCTCTAACCGTCATGGTACCCAGGAACATGGAAGAGAAGCCATTAGCTCTTGGTGTTGATGGCCTTTGAGCACAGAGGAAATGGCGGGTGCTGTTTCTAGTTCTCAGACATTTACACATCAGAGCCTCTTCTAGGCTGGGGAGAGGGCAAAGATGTCAGGGGGCCTGTTTGTCTGACTGGGAAAATGGGTGAATGTAGGCACAAATTATTGTCTTCCCCATCTCAGAGTGAAATTTAAAGTTCTTTTGATGTCCCCCACTGGATCACAATGTGGCTTATTCACACAACCTAATTACTCCTTTTTTTTTGTTGTTTTTTCGAGGTAGGGTCTCACTCTAGCCCAGGCTGACCTGGAATTCACTCTGTACTCTGAGGGTGGCCTTGAAATCACGGCGATCCTCCTACCTCTGCCTCCCGAGTGCTGGGATTAAAGGCATGCGCCACCACGCCCGATTTATTCACACAATCTAATTTCCTGGCATCAAAACATGAGAGAGACTCAACCAATATTTGCTGAATTAATGTGTGAATCTTAAAACAAAGTAAGATGTTTCATGATTTCCCCTAAGCGTCCCCAAGTCTTACACTATTCCATGTTAGAGAGATATCCATCCTGGAGTGGGGGAACTTCTTTAAACAGCAACAAAGTCAGGCCTATAGTCACAGAATCAGTCTCTCCCTCCCACCCTCTCTCAGGAAACTGGCTCATTCAAAACAAGGAGCCATGCCTTAATGAGTCTTCCATTCCTCAAGACTAGCTTGTTATACATCAGAGACACTCAGAACATGAAAGGAAAAAGATGGCCTCAAACAGAGCCTCCACATATTTTCTCTTCCCTTCAAATATCCCCTGGTTTGTTCCCATGTGCCAGGCTCACCCTGGGATACAACATACACAAGTCATTCATCACCCCACTCTCCTGAGGCTCAGTGTAATGAGTACATCTGCAAAAACCAACTGCCAACGGCCCCACGTCCTCTGATGTTCCAAGATGAACCATACATGGGCCCCTGATAAAAAATAATAAAATTCAGCATTTGCATTCCTTGTGTTTCTTGCCAAAATGGAGCAGAAACTCCCGGTAATTCCAGCAGGGCCTTTGCTGTAGGGCCAGTTTACTGCAGAGAGTTCCAGCTGCACTCAAGGAATTTGAACGTTGCTCCAGAGAGATCATTAGTGCTTTGCAGACCTGTTATCGAGGGTAGCATTGTCATTGACCTTGCGGGACTCCCTGTCAAGTGCAATAGCCAGAAATGGGGGTCAAAATAATTAACCTCATGTGATGTTGGCGGGACCCCTAGCAACATCACCCGTATGCTCCTGAGGTTTCCTTCAGTGGAAGAATCTCCAGGCATTGGTTTGATCACAGATCCACCCTTTCTCCTATTCTCTGCCTACCTTACTGCCTCTTTCCCATTCTATTTGGCTCCCAAATAACACCCTTGAGTTACTTTCTCCTTCTCCCTCTCTCCCTTCCCACTCCCGATCGTGGGTTATCATAACTCTTGGCATTGCTGGACCCAATGTCACTTGACCGGAGGTAGGCTTCCATCTGGTTAAGAGCGCACAGGGAGGGGCCAGGATGGGCTCAGGAATCAGCTCTGGGTTCAGATGCTCCTATGTGCTCCTCGAGATGGTCCTTGAACAGCTCCCAGTAGGAGAGTCACAGGTGCAGAAATCAGTGCATAAGTATGAAGTTTCTAGCAGAGTGTGGGGCTTGAGCCTTAACGCCACTCCTCCATCCATCCATTCCTCCATCCATCCATCCATCCACCCATCCTTTTCACTCCATAAAGAGCAGTGGAATTCAGCTGCAGACATAGTGTTACGAACTGTGCAAGTTTGGTAACTGGTATTAATTAGGGGTGTAATCATTTTTGTTGCCATTACATGAGACACTCAAAAAATTTGTCCTAATTATCAGTAGTCCCAGGATCTCCCTCCTTCTTGATATGAATTTAGCTTTCCTTCTCCTCATCCTCCTCAGCCAACTCACTTATTCAAGAGTTCCGAGGCATTTCAGCTTTACCAAGTCCAAGGCATTAAGCCAGGGCTGTCCTTAAATGGCGCGTGCAATGCTCCGCGCTGACCACCAGAGGCCGCTGTTGAAGAGTGGTCTCCTAGAGCTCCAGAAACACTGACAGAGGCTATGCTCCTGTTGGCCATGATCATTGCAGAGGAAAGAATAACTTTCCTTATTCCACTCGTGTGCATGCTAGGCTGTTGTCTCTCAGGTCTGCACAGCATATCGGGGGAAACAGGGACGGAGACACATTCACACGCTGAGCCTCCCTGATCCCTCCAGGTGGCCCCTTGTCTCCCTGCCTGCCATGGCTGATTTCCTTCATCACCTGTCTCTGGGATCAGAGTGGCTTGTCGCCTTCCTCCCTGGTGTATCTACACTTTACAGGATCGCATTGAGGGTGGGTCCACTCTGTCTCACACTGTATGACAAGGACAGAGACAACCCCCCCCACTCCAAAGGCTTCCACCAATACACAAGGCCCTACCACTCTACTACCCTACCACCACCTTCCCATGGAACAGTGGGGGCCATACTTGCAGGAAGCTCTTGTCCATGGGTGTTGCTATTGTCTTCCCCAGAGAAGCTATACACTTCTTTTTTCTCAACATTTGCAGCTGCGTTTGACCATATGCTTTGCCTTAGTGATTAAAAACAGAAGATAAAGTCAATCAAACCAGTGCCCTCAAGAAGCTTGCAAAGCTGGGAAGAGCTCACACCCACGACTCCACTCTAGGCACAATGGAACTGCTCTATTTTACTAAGCAAACAGGTTGTCCAGAATGCCTGGAGATATCCAGGTACCACAGTGGCCCGAGGAGACATATAAAGGGCAGAGTGACCTTGAACAGCCGGAAGCACTTTAACCTTAAAACTGTCCAGGGTGCTTCAGCTTCCTTTCCAGGAGCTGTGACATTCAAGCAGCCATGATGCGCATGCTTCAGATGGAGGAGTGCAGGAGGGGTGAGGAGGGGCGAGCGGGCTTTGCATAAATACAGCAGATGTGGTTGAGCGACTGTTGAAATATGAGGAAATTGCTTCCAGCAGTTTAGAGTCTTGGCTTGACTCATAATTTAACCTTGAATATAGTTTTCAAAAATCATTAAGTCCCCAAAGCCTTCATCTCTAACAGTGATTAGCCATGATACAGTAAGCAGGAAGTTAATATATTTCTTTCTAAGGAGGCGTGTCATGCCTGAAGAATCTATCTTTTCTGCACTCAGTGAGGGTGAGGACTTACAGCCTGCACACTCCCAAGCACTGGACTGACCACTGTGGGGTGGACAAACCCAGCCTCCTTCCCTCAAGGAGTTTGATGTCTAATAAAGAATGAACATCTCTATATGCAGGCATTATGCTTGGGTGGGGGGGCTTAGAACCCATCAAACTTTACCCTCGCAAGAAGGAACTGTCAGCAGCTATGCCAGGAAAATGGGCAACAATGAGGTTCCTCTAGCCACATCTGGATCCAAGTCTCCCCACTTACATAGGGCCTTCTACAGGACAGGCACTGTTCCAAGTGCCCCATTGCTGCCAACGCATTGAATCTTTGAGACAGTCCTTATATAGCAGGTTGTTGTGGTTTGAAAGCTGAGTGCCCCCACAGGTGGATATGTTTTAACTCTTGGTCCCCAGCTGATGACCCTGTTTGGGAAGGTTGTAGAACCTTTAGGAGGGGATCTTGCTGGAGGAAGTGAGTCACTGCCCTCCCCCTTTAGTTTTTATACCTAGACACCCACTTCCTGTCTGCCCTTTACTTCCTGTCTGACTACAATGCCATGTGATCTGCAGACTCATGCACTCCCCCCACGTCTTCGCCATCACAATGGACTGACATCCCTCGAACCGTGAGCTAAAGTAAAACCTACCATCTTCACGTTCCTTTTGTGACAGCTTTGAGAAGAGTAACTAATACAGAGATTGTAGCATCATCTCTGCTTTACCAATGAAGACAATGAAGGTCACAGCCACAGAGAAAGAAAGTAGGCTTTGTTCCATCAGCACGAGCAATACTTCTCCTTCCCTGCAGGTGCCCAGCCCACAGCAAAGGAAAGAGTAGTTTCTCCTTAACCCTGTTACCATCCCCCATCCTCTACCAGTGGCTTGGAGAACTGTTAAAGGAAGGCCTGACAGGAAGGACAGGAGACCCGAGGGACCACATGGCTACAGTGGGAAGCTGAGATATGGGATTCATCTAGTGCATAGCTCTGTCTTATCATGCTTCCTCATGAGTCAGGATTCGTGCCTGTAGCCTTGAGGTCATAAAATGAATAATGAACCTTCTAGTTCCCCACTGCTTTGGGGTCTAGCCCCATCAGAACCCTAGGGAAGGGGAAAATGTGCAGAGTTACACATCTCAGCCTCTGCACCTATGAACCCTATCTGACTCCTCGCCTATCTCCCGAGCAATGGTTCCAGGGAACTCAGAGCTTCTCGGTTGCCATGGAAATGGCAAAGAAACATCTTATAGGAAGCTGGCTTCCGTGGCAACCCCTGAACAAGTGCTCCAGTGACCCTTCCTATCTAGAGTCAGGGACTTTCCTGGGTCTGGGAAATAGCCTGAGCTGTCAGCCTGGCCAGCCGGCTGCCTCACTGTCACCTAGCTCTGTCACAAGCCCTCTATTGGAGCATGACACTTCCCTCTCCAGGCTCCACTCTTTTTATTCAATAGTATTTCCAAGACGCCTGATAAAATTGGTACAAGGGCAAGAAAGACATTTCCCCAGTGAGCACCCAATGCCATGTGGTGTCATCAAAAACTGACATGGGACCCTGATGATGGCTTGGGCATATGTCAATCACTCATTTTCCCCTAGACCAAACAAATGGCAGCAAGCAGGAGTGAATCCGAATGAACCCCCTCATGAATGAGAAGATAATTAACCACAATGACCTCTCATCTGCTTTCTCTCTAGACCTGTCAACCTAGCGAACTTGGGCTCTGAAGACTAGCTTTCCCATAAATAAGATGAAGGAAAGTCTAGGGGGGAGAGAAAGAGGGCACTGAGAAGGTATTAACACGACAAAGGACAGAGTGAGGTGGAAAGGAAGCCAGGATCAAGGATAGTAATGAGGGAAGAAGGGTCAGGACAGCTGGGCACCCCAAAGCCCTGCCAGCCCCGGTTCTTCCATTTGCTGTGTCCATGAGCAGTTTACTCCCTTTCATGTACCCAAGTTCTTGTCTCTGTGGGAATCTCTTCCATCTATAACATTTGGTGTTTTATAGGACAGCAAGGCATGGGTCACTGAAGAAACTTCCAGAAGGTACCAGAGACACCCGTAAAGAAGAAGCCGGGACTTGAACTCTGAAAGGCATCCTATAGGGCATGCCTTCCCATGGTTTATTTTTAAAGGCTCAGACATGCCTCTTCTTGTTCTCTGTGCTAATCCCCAACTCCCAGATCATACATTTAAACTGTTTGCCTAATTGTCCATCTCTTAATTAGGTGTGTAATTGGGGAGTCTGAGACAATACACAAATGAGCAAACTTCATTTCTGTTACTGCTTCCAATATCCTCCCACAGACCTAAGGAGCCAGCCTGGATATTTTTGGTTTTACAATCACTTCCCTTCCCACTTTATTTTCGAATCCAAATATTTGAGGGTCAGGCCTCAGAGCCTTATTTAAGCCATGAACTGGAAGTCATTATCCCTTACACCTCAGCAAAAATACAGGTATAAATAAGAAATAAAACAAGCATGCCTGCAGACATACAAATGATATCTGCATAGGACTCGACTTTGAATTTAATTTAACCACGGAACTTGGACTTGAGGGTTGTGCCTTCATCTATCTCTGTTATAAGTGAGAGGAGCAGGGGCTCTGATTTAGTGTGGTCAAGCCTTTCGTGCCATCCCAGATGACTTTTGGGTTCTGGGCTGCTATAGATGCCAGCCCAGAATAACCAAAGGCAGGTGGAGGCTACAGAGATTTCCTGACTCTACAAGGCAATCTTAGCTGCTCTGAGAAAGTTCCCCTCCTTCTGCAGCTTGTTCCCTGACGTTCAAGACTCGCACAACTGCTCAGAGCTAAGCTAGCTCAGAGCTGGAGCTCCTTGCTTCTTTCCATCTGTTCCCTATGGTGCAGAGCTTTATTTGCACACATGCTCATGTCCGACCTTGCTAAGCCCTTGATGATGAGGAATGAATGGCGAGATGGATGTCTCCATTTGACACTGAAGGCCAGGGTGGAGAGAAGGATTTCCTCTAAGATCACACAGCTGATATATCTCAACTGCAGGCCCACTCTCTCGGTGCAGGCTGGACTCCTTGACCCTGATCTTACAGAACCCTGATTCCCAACTTTCATGTCCTGATTGGCAGGAGGTGGGGATGGAAGAGGGAGAAGTGGGTCAGAATTAAAAACATGCCAGAGAAAGAGAAGTAGCTTCCTCTATGGCACAGTGTTTCCTCTCATCTCCTTGCCTTTCTTGGCTGGAAAGCATGCATTATTTATCCCTCTCACACAGAATTTTTTCAGTCATAATAAAGGTCAGGAGGGGAAGAGAGTTGTCTAAATCCACAGCTATATCCAGATGCACCAAGCATGACACATTTAGTCTCAGGGAATCCATTTGGGAACAAAATAAAGGCAAGGCGCATGCTTCCTTGTTTCGTCTTCTGTCTTTCTTCTTTTTTCCTTTCCTATAAGAAAAAGAAAATACACAGGCAAGTTTGTGCCCCTTCTGAACCCATCCCAAACCCTTGCACCCACGAATGTCCCCTGAGACAACTTCAAGTGCTCTCTCCATGCTTAAATCATGGAACCTGGACTGAGCTGTATCACTGGGAGGCTTGCTGGTACATGCTTCCCTGTCTGAGTTGGAAGCCTTTGTGCATAGCTTTAGATTTCTCTTCTGGTACCTCAGACCTATTGCCTTTAATTAAAGCAATAAATATGTGCTCTGGTAGCCCTGGCAGCGTGGTGGGGGACATTCCAAACTTCCAGCCTAGGCAGAACCCCTGGGTGCTGCTTATCATTTCTGTGGGGCATCACTACAGGCAAATCACAGGGGCACCATTCCTGGTTAATTGACCTCTTGTCCTATGCGTGGAACAATCCTTGACCTGAGACCACAGTGAGCCACCAAGCTGGTCTGTCTGCTATGGAGCTGAGAGAGCCACTTCTTTTAAAAACAGATCCTTGAAAGGGTAGCTGTTTGGTTTATATTTCCAGCCCTGGAATGTGATGGTTTATATGGAGTGTCAACTTCACAGGACCTGGAACCATCTAGGAAATCAGCTGCTGGACATACCTGTGGGGGATAATCTAGATTAGGCTAAGTGAGGTGAGAAGACCCACCTTAACTGTGCTTAGCACCAGTGGGCTGGGGTCCTGAACGGTATAACAAGGAAAGAGCTGGCTGAGCACCAGCATTCATTACTCTCTGCTTTCTTGCTGTGACCTCAGGCTTCTGCCACCATACCTTACCCTGCCACAGTGGACTGTAACCTTAAACTGTGAGCAGAAAGAAACCCTTCCTTCTTGAAATTGTGTCCAGTCAGGTATTTTGTCCCAGCAGAGAGAACATGACTGTGGTGGTTGGATTCAGGTGTCCTCCATAAACTTGTGTGTTTAAAATGCTTGATTCCCAACTGATGGCAATTTTGGAATTGGAACATTTTTGGAGGTGTGTTGTTGGGGGCGGTCTTATGGATGTTATAGCCAGCTTCCCCTTGCCAGTGTTTTGTCCACCTGATGTTGGCCGGGAGGTGATGTTCAGCCTCTGTTCATGCCATTGTTTTCCCTGCCATCAAGAAATTTCCCCTCGAGTCTGTAAACCAAATTAAACCCTTTTCTTCCATCAGCTTGCTTCGGATTGGGTTCTTTTCTGCACAGCAAGGAGAAGCTGAACAATGACTAATATACCAAAGGAATTAAGCATCGCTCAGGGAAGAGGTTCAGATGTTTTGGTCTACTTTCTCTTTCAGGACTCTACCAACAAAGAAAAAAATCCAAAAATAAAATATTGTTTTAATCGCTGAAGCAAGGAAACTACTAGAAAGTCTTCAAAAACACATTATTAATAATTGTACCCACCAACTAATGTCTGGTTAGCCAAAAGGGAACCTCCTACCCCCTCAGATATCTAGTAGGATGAGGATTCCCAGAGAAAGTGGTCTTGGCCTGAAGTTAATTAATATCTGGAGATGCTCTGAGTGTCTTGGAAGTGTCTGGGGTCATCCACCAGCTACAGGAGAGACAGAGAGACAGACACTACAGAGAACAAATTCATGTGAATGCAGAAAGGGCTTCCAGAGCAATGACAGCATCCAGACTCCCACCACACAGAGGTTTAGAGCAGCCTTTGGCAAAACTTCTAAAACTTGGAAGCAGCCAAAGATGCCTCCTTCAGCAAGTGAATAAATACAAAGACTGTGGTTCATGCAAAAAATGGAGTACTATTTATCCCTAAAAAGAAATCAACTACCAAGCAGTGAAAATTTTCAAGAGAAGTTAAATGCATGTTCCTAAGTGGAAGAGGCCAATCTGAAAGGACTGGGAAAAAAAAACAAGACTGTATAATTCCAATTTTATGACATTTTGGAAAAGACAAAACTATGGAGACAGTAAAGTTATCAGTGGTTTCCAGGAATTAGAGAAGAAAACAAAGAATATTAGGATGTCAAAACTACTCTGGGTGGTGTGTGTGTGTGTGTGTGTGTGTGTGTGTGTGTGTACTTGTGCGTGCACCTGCCATAGTGTACAAGCAGAGGTCAAAGGAAAACTTCAGAGTGTCCATCCTCACCTTCCACTTTGAGAAAGGCCCTTTCATGATTCGCTGTGCTTTACAGATTCTCCTGGTTGTCTCCTGTCTCACCCCTAGGCACATAGGGACTACAGATATTCACACCATTGTGCTCCATTTATGTAGGTTCTGGGATCTGAACTCCAGTTTCCAGACTTCTGCAGCAAGCGCTTTTAACCACTGAGCCATCCTTCCCAGTCCCTGGGTGGTTTTGTAGTGGAGACTACACAGCATTAGACATGTGTGCAAACCCATAGCATGCACAGACAACACAACATGGACTCCGGGTGGTGATGAGATGACAAGGTACAGTCATCACGTGTTTCTGGCAGGGGTGATGATGTGGAGGAGGCTAAGCAGGTGTGGAGACGTAGGGTATACTGGGAATCTCTGCATCTCTTCTCAATTCTCCTGTGGAGCCAAAACTGCACTAAGGAAATCCATTCGTAAAAATCAGATTTCCATTAGAGAACAAGGAAGAGGAGGATGAAAGAAATGAAAAGAGAAGATGAAGGAAGTTTGCATTCAGAGACAGAAAGCAAACATGCCTTTCCTTCCCTTCCTCTCCCCTTCTCTTCCTCTCCTTCCCTCCCCTCCCTTTCCCTTCCCTCCCATTTTCTTCCCTTCCTGTCCATTCCCCTCCCCTTCTCCTTCCCTTCCCCCTCCCCTTCCCTTCCCCTATCCCTTCCCCTTCCCCCAACCCTTCTCCTCCCCTCCCCTCCCCT